>CAUYUJ010006202.1:179409-186909 GCA_963575745.1 Prorocentrum cordatum | reverse complement strand
TAGTAGTAGTAGTAGTAGTAGTAGTAGGTAGTAGTAGTAGTAGTAGTAGTAGTAGTAGTACTAGTACTAGTAGTAAGTAGTAGTAGTAGTAGTAGTCGTAGTAGTAGTAGTAGTAGTAGTAGTAGTAAGTAGTAGTAGTAGTACGTAGTAGTAGTAGTAGTAGTAGTAGTAGTAGTAGTAGTAGTAGTAGTAGTAGTAGTAGTAGTAGTAGTAGTAGTAGTAGTAGTAGTAGTAGTAGTAGTAGTAGTAGTAGTAGTAGTAGTAGTAGTAGTAGTAGTAGTAGTAGTAGTAGTAGCGGTAGTAGTAGTAGTAGTAGTGGTACGAATACTACTTTTACTACTACTACTACTACTACTACTAGATGTTGTAGTCGTAGTAGTCGTATTACATGCAAAAGTACTAGCACTAGTACTAGCCGTAGTAGTGGTAGTAGTAGTAGTGGTAGTAGTAGTAGTAGTAGGAGTAGTAGTAGTAGTAGTAGTGGTAGTAGTGGTAGTAGTAGTAGTAGTAGTAGTAGTAGTAGTAGCTCTACTACTACTACTACTACTACTACTAGTAGAAGTAGTCGTGTAAACCGCAGTCGTAGTAGTAGCAGCAGTAGTACCAACACTAAAACAACTGGTAGTAGTAGCAGTAGTAGTAGTAGTAGTAGTAGTAGCGCCAATGCAACTGTAGTAGTCGCAGTGGCAGGGTTCGTAGAAGTAGCCGTAAGAGTAAAATTATTCACTGCGTGGCGCTTCCCATATGCGCATTTCGTTGCATTGGCATATCCGCCGTGAACGCCTGGACGCAAGAAACTCACAATATAACCGGGAGTGAATATTGACACCCAGAGGGGTAGTCTTACTGTGAATGGCTTCGAGTGTGTCTGAACCCCAGTAGTACTAGCAAGTCTATGCGCGTGAGCCTGCGCATGGCTAAGCATAGGGTGGGAGCATCTGCGCGCCAGTGTCCTGAGCATGGCCCAGCGTGACAGAATCCTCGTGGGTTCTCTTGGGGTTTCCTGGGGTTTTCTCAAGTCTCCCGGGGCTCCTGGGGCTTCCTGGGGCCTCCTGAGGTTTCCTGGGGCCTCTTGGATCTCCTGGGGCTCCCGGGGGTTCCTGGGGCCTCCTGGGGCCTCTTCAGGCCCCCCGGGGCCTTCTGGTGCATGTCTGTTGGCCTTCAGGGCGTTCTAGAGGCGAGGGGCCCAGTACTCACTCTCAGCGGTGAAGAAACCCGCCCAGCTGCAGGCACCAGCGGGGGCACTTCCGAGCCACTGGTATCCCGCAAGGCCAGCCTGCTCGGGGGCATGGGACTCCTGGCAACAAAAATCAAATGGGCATTGGTTCCAGACGGCCTGCGCTCTGCAGTGTTTCCGACAGATGGAACGCAGCCCGCCGTCAAAAATCAGTCTCGGCTCGAGCCGTGCGCCTAGTCGCCAGGCGTCGTGCATGGAATAGAACACATCACAAAGAGAGACAAATCGTAAACCCGCTTCAGGACTGAGGCGAGGCGTCAAAAAAATGTCACATAATCAGTCACTGCCGCGGGGAGGAAGCTCCTCACGGACCCATGGTGTCAGTATGCCCCGCAATATGGAGTAGTGTCGTAAGCATTCATTTGCCCCGTGCCCCCTGCGCCCAAAAAGACAAGACTTCGACGCATACCTGAAACGGGCAGCAGCGCAAAGGCTTCTGCAAGCCAGCCGTAACTGGTTGACGGCAGGGAACGGCCCCGCAATGCAACAGTCGTCCGGGCGTGTAAAGGCCCGAATATCGCCGACCTCCGTCTTAAAAGCATCACAATGCGTGGCGCACCGTGCACGAGCAGCAATATTGACATATGGCGAACGCTTGAGGTAAACCCCTCCACGGCGCACTCCAATATTTTCTAGAAACTCACGCGGCAAAGCGTTCCATAGGCCGTTCGTGGGTAGCTGGCCACACCTACGCTACGCGCCCAACAACGCTTTAGACGGTGGGTAAAACTGCGGAACATATGGCTGCAACGAGAGGCACAGCGTGCGGAAGGTACGAATCGCAAGCGAGTCCCAGCCCGGACCTCTTGGCACCCATCGCACGGTCCAGAAGTCTCTGTACATGGTCGTCCCAGGCATGCCCAGGCCCCTTCAGGGCCAATAGAGACCCCGAGATGTTTCGTTCTCCGCGCAATAGTCAGGCGCCGAAAGCGAGGCCCATAAGCACCCACCAGCCCCCGAATCCTAGCGCACGATGCATCGCCAACCACCCGCAGCACACATTTCTTCACGCTTAAAGAAAGGCCTTCAGGGCCCCCAAGCTTCCAGAGCAACGCATGAGTATGCCCCAGACCTCCTAGAGCATCCTGACTGAAGAAAATCAGATCGTCACAGTATCCTACTACACGCTCCACATGCTGACTGCTGCGGCGCAGTAACCAGCGCATCACCAGATCCGAAGCCAACGCGAACAAGCAAACGCTGGACGGGTCGCCCTGTCTCACCCCCCTCCCCGCGTCAATAGTTACATCCGTCGCCGTCCCTCCCATCATAATCGCCCCTGTGTTCATGGCGCAAAACGCGCCCACTAAAAACATATCTGCGCTGGGACCCCCATCGCACTGGGGACTGCCAAGATCCACGCCGCGTGAATCAAAAGGAAAGCGGCAGCAGAGTCCATCAACAATTGCAAGGGGCGCGGCGAACCGGCAGCATAGTCCGTCAACAGTTGCAAGGAGCGCGGCGAACCACTCAGCGGTTGCTGAACCCCCCACCAGCCTGCAATCACAATGTTCGATGATATCTGAGGGCCCTTCACACCCCCGCGCTGATCTAGGTGCGCCGCGTGCATGGATACTTCGTATAGTGGGGCCTCGGAGACGCGCGAAATTTCTTGGCGTCCGCATCGCAGAGGGCGAGCGGTCTCGTGACATCGGCATCACGAGCGACGCCTGCGCAGCCGCCCTCAGGGCCCGACCCCTCCGGTAGCAGAATAACAGCAGATCTCGCATGCTGGGAGATAACGTCACGCTGTTCGAGTAGAGTTCTACGTGCACCGGATGCAAAAGCTCTACACCTCCCCCACCTGCCAAACAACAGATTGAAATCCATCCTGCCCAAGGGCAGTGCGCCTCCTCCACTGCGCCCCCCGTGCACAGTCGTCATAACTAAATTTGGATTCCTGGTCCCCGCTCTGGCTGCAGGGCATCCACCCTCTGGCAGTGGCCCACGATCTCTGACCAAAGCGTGCGATTGGCTTGCCTGCTCAACAGTGGCGCGCGCAGCTCCCTCCTCGCCCCTCACGCCGGCAAGAGAATCGCGTCGCCTAAACTGACGCCCGGAAGATCGCATTCTCTGCAGACCTCAACGCGCTCACTCGCTCGCAACCTCCTCAGCTTCATCGCCCTCCCCAGCCATCCGACCCTCAGTCTCCAATTCAGATTCCTGTCCCTCAACCTGTTGCAGTTGTGGAGCACTGGCAAGCGAGCAGAGAGTAGCAAGGCCCGTGCACTGCATGCCCTCAACAAAAACAAGAAAGAACTGCTCGAGCTCAACGCAGGCAGTAAGGGCACGCGCGCACACTTGAAACTGCTGAAGCCGAACGCCACGCACTGCCATCATAATCGAGTAGTGCTCCTCGGCCACTGCTGTCGCCGGACGCTTCGCCACCTGCAGCCGCGCCCCCGAGAGGCAAGTGCGCGGGGCCCCTTAGCCAGCGACAATTTTTCCGTCGGCGCGAGGCGAGCGGGGATCCCGGCGAACACCTGCGAAGCAGCAGCTTGGCACCCCTCATTTCGGCAAAGCCACGCAGCAACGCAGCGGCTGCGACGCGGGCCGAGTCGAGCACGGAGAAGGATGAGTGGTCGATGGTCCGAGGGGCAATGCAACGAGGTCCCATGATGGGTTGCAGCGGTCGTCGGGCCACCCGATGATAGCAGACTACGCGTTACTGAATATCTTGTCGGGACGAGACGCGTGTCGGGCAGTGGCCTCAGCGCCCCAACCAAGGCGCATTGGTTCGCATTGCACATGCTCTAGCCAGTCGTCGCAGCATTGTGCGCTCTATCCCCTTCCGTCCAATGCCGCCCATCCCCCGACATCCCCCCCGTCGCCCCACTCAGCGCGCAATCCCCGCCAATGATATTAGGAGCGTATTCGCCGGGCGGCAAACATGCAATTTTGCTGCGCAAGCAGCGTGAGTATAACGGGCTGCCCGAGGTTCGTGGTAGGCGCATGGCAGTTCACAACGGTCATGTCTCCCTCCCTCCCAAAGGAACGAGTAAGCAGGATCCCCCCATCCACTAAGATAGAGCGCGCAATCGGTTGAAACCGCGCGCGCACCCAGGAACTGATTACAGCGACCACACCCCCTGCCGCTGTGCTGTCCAAGAAACTAGCCCCAATTGTCGCCTCTTTCCATCGGTGAAGCAAGGCAATGACATCGCCCGCGTGACCGCGACATTCCTGCAAGCACGCGCCGTCGAATTTCGCGCAGAGCCCAATTGCATACGCAACCCCTTTAGCACGCAGTGCGCTACCCCCGCGGATGCACCCAAATAGGCCGTCGGTGTTCCACGTGCAGATCGACGCAGGGGAGGGGGGCTGCACGGGGCGACTCAAACCCCAGGGGGGGTTCACATGGGCCCCAAGTGGGTGCGCAAAAGGAAATAGCCCAAGCAGGTGTTATGTGTATATAGATGAATACAACAAGCTCGTCTGCTCTTTCTTTCTTTCTCTCTCTCTCTCTCTCTCTCTGTGTTTCCTCTCCCTCTCTCTCCTCTCTTTCAAACAAAAAACAGATTCACGGCGTGGCGATGTGGCGCCTGCAGGAGCGGGAACCGAGCCCGACTGCTCAGCAGCAGAGGTGCCGAGCCGACGCCATAAAGTCGGCACCCCGCGCCGAGGCTTCAGCGGCACTGGCGGCGGAGACTTTAACGCGGCGGCAGACTCGGCAACGCTCTCTGCGCGCGTCGCCCTCATCTTCGCGAAGGCGCCTGATCGTAGCGCAGATAGCAGCGGCCGAATCGAAAACGCATCCTCGATCCGCGCTGCGTGCTTCAGCTTCGAAAGGGAGCGGCCAGGGCTGATTGAGCTGTTGGCGGCGAGCGTTGGACCCCAAAGCTTTCAGAGGCAGTCTCAAACAGCGCGCGCTCGACCTGTTCACCCTGCATTTTCAGCTGAACAAGCGTGACTGGGTTCCTGGCTGCTGGCTGATGCCCCGCTTCACCCCGAGTGTATAATGAACGCTAATGCCAGCTGGGCTGGCAGCTATGATCCCCTCAAGGCTCCGAAACCTGTTCAGAAAGTCCGTGCACACAGATGCCGATGCAAACTAAAAACACAGTTTTCCTCAACATGTCGAATGCTTTGAACACCACCTTCCCATAGTCCCCTGACGGCATCCACTTCTCGCGTACTAGCTCGGCAGCTCGGCCGGGCGCCCAAGCCGTCGGCGGCATCTCGAAGCCCGCGAGGAAAGCGGCAAGCGCCTTCCTGCTCACGCATGGACGGCGCCGAAGGACGTGACGTTCCACGACCAGCACGAGGGGGTACCGCGATCATCTGCTGCAGCTTCTTCTCGATGGTGTCGACCTGTGCGTTAACTGTGCCAGGCGTGGCCACATCCTGCGCCTTGTTGATATCCGACTGGATCTGTTCCATCTTGACCTGCACCATGCAGAGGGGATAGGGCAGAGAGGCATAAGGATGAGGGAAGAAGGGAGGGAGAGAGAGGGGAGAAAAGGAGGGAGGAGAGAGGACTGAGAGGGAGAAGGAACAGGCAGGTAAGAGCGTGAACTTTCGAGGCAGTCCTAGGCGAAAGCGCCGCTCCTGAAAGAAATCTCGGGAGGGAGCCCACGACGGGCCGGCGATCCCCTGACGGGCGGGTCGGGCGGGTGGGAAATTCAAGCGGGATGCCTGAGTATGGCGAGAGCGCGATTACTAGGTAAATTGTAACGACGTCCTTGGCGCAGCGTGTTTCCTGAGCGTCGAAAGCGCGATTCCTCAATAAATTGCATGGAAGTCGCAGGCGGGAGCGCAACTCCTGAATAAAATGTGAAGGGCTCTCCGGCGGGAGCGGGGGTCTTGATGAAATTGCGAAGAAGTCTTGACTCAATTGCGGGGAAGTCTAAAGCGGGAGCGCCGTTCCTGAGGAAAGTGTGAGGACGTCTCAAATGGGAGCGGGGGTCCTGACTAAATTGCGAGGAAGTCACAGGCGGGAGCACCGATCCTGAGAAAATGGTGAGAAGTCTCAGGAACGGGGGTCTTGAGTAAATTTGGGCGAAGTCTCAGGCGGGAGCCGTTGTTGTTGTAATCCGGGGGGGGGGCCAGGGGCGCAGTCTGAGCACCAAGACTTCCCCTGTCAAACATCAAGGTGCGAGCGTCGAGGGGCACACTTCGATAGGGGAAAAACAGTATGCACCGGTGAGGGGGGATCAACAATAATCATTATTCAGAAATGAATTGAACAACAACAACACACAACAACAGCAGCAACAACAACAGCAACAATAACAACATCAGCAACAGCAACAACAGCAACAATAGCAGCAGCAACAATAACAACCACAAGAGCAACAACAACAATACATAACAACAACAGCAGCAACAACAGCAACAATCATTTAAGACTGGGGACACTCCGTTCTCACCAGTGCCAGGGTTTTCATAGGAGGCGGGCAATACCCCCACTTTGTGGGGGGGCCGGGTCAAGCTCTACCAAATTTCCAAACGACTCTTCGCCACCACCCACACCCAGCTTCCCGCCCTATGACGTTCGGACACTTCACTTCGTGGCATGCGGACGACCGTGGCTACTATTCAGGGCCCCGCGGCCGACGACGACGGCGTGCGCGCGCGAAGAAAAAACGAATGTGTCCCGCATGGTATTATTTGACAGGGATGATGGCCCTGGCAGGTGCGCAACCGTTGTCGCAGAAGTTCGAAAAAGTTGCTCGCAAAAGCCCGTTTGACAGAAATGTTTAAAAAGTGTTGGGTTTCCTACGAATCCGCAAGAGCGCGCGGGATGAGATTTTGACATTTTTTTGTTGAAAAACCATTGGTTTTTTGATGTTTTTATGTTAAAATCGCTCCGAACACTAAGCTTTTGGAAGGATTTCGTCTTGCGCGCGCGAATGTCCACTTTACCTTATTTTTTGCAAGGGATTCTTGAAATTTGATTATATTAGAACAAGAAATGTCATTTTATAGTGTTTTTTGCAAGGGAAAACGGATTACAACAAAACAACCGGATCTGGATCACATCGTTTTACCTGAGGCTTCCTCACGAAAATGATGAAAATGTAGCTGCGGCCTAGGCGGCGCAGGGGGGGCGCGCACCAGGGGGCCCAACAATAATTATTCTTTAGAATAAATAATGTTCGACGCAACGAGCATAATCCTCACCACGGATCGACATTTCAGCTACGCACCCAGGGACAATGAATGACCGTTTGGCCCCCTCACTCTGACAATCAATGTTTCTAATTCACGTGCGGGTGGCGGCCCTTGGGGGACACAGGTCGAAAACGGACCCCGGGACACTC
>CAUYUJ010006202.1:141909-174409 GCA_963575745.1 Prorocentrum cordatum | reverse complement strand
GCGCCAGGGGCCGCGCCGGCGACGCCGCCGAGGAAGGGGCCCAGCGCGGAGCCAGAAAATCCGCGCGTACCGCCACAAGTTTATGCTTATGCCATATTCCGGGAGCTCAGAAAAGGGGTTCGCAAAATATTGTTTTAGGCGTGTGCGCGGTCGAGCTGGGGGGGTCCACCGGGGACGTACACAACGCAGGCCAGGGGGCCACGACATGTGGTTAGGTGCCGTGGTTCTGTCATGATACGGCCCGAGCTAGGACGGAACAGCATCCTCCAAGAGCACGAAAGCCCCCGCCCCAAAAGCACCCCAAACAATCAGATCACTCGAGGGCACCCTCCCCCGAACTAAGCAAGAACATCCAACAGACACGAAAAACACCAGGGTACCCTCCCCGAACCGACCTCGGACATACGTCAGGGGGCGGCAAGGAACGATAAGGAACGATAGTGGACGACAGGGGACGACAGGGAACGACGACGACGACAACGACCACGACGACGACGACTTTTTGTAGCCCAGCCCCAAAGGGAGCTCGCCGCCAAGCTGGCGACAGGTCGGCCCGAGCATAAACGGCACTCGGAGCCTCTTTTTCTGCTTCCTCCTGTTGTAGTCCAGCATGGCTGGAGCCCCTGCTTGATGCGGGACAGGTTTTGCTTCCCCATCTGCTTCAGCTCACCGCGCTCTCTCGCCAGGCTCCGCAGGCACTCCCTGGCGACACACCCTCACTTGCTGCGGAAGTGCATCCCCAAGTCGTCGCTGCACTGGGAGTCGCGCGAGGGGTGCAGCTTCTGGTCCCGATCTGGGCGCCGCTGGACTTGGCACCGCACTTCGAAGCTCCAATCAGCCTCACTACCGCGAAATTGCCCTGCAAAGACTTGTCCGAGTCGGCTTCCACGATGGCCACCCTCGCGCCGCAGCGGCTGCAGCGGAAGTGGCTCCTGCCCACGTCGAATTCGATCACGTGCTGGGTGTCCTTCAGCCTGTGCTCCCCCAGCTGCTTCTTGAGGCGGGCATCCTTCTGCGCCGCTCTGGTGGGTGCCATGCGCGGCTCGACCTCGATAGCGGCTACCAGAGTAGAGTATGCGCGGGCACGGATCAGGGGCGCGATCCCCTCTGCCCAGCCAAGCCTGCGCCCCTCTGTCTCCGGCGCCTGCGCGCAATCGATGATTCCGTTCACGGAGCCGCCCGCGAGCGAGTTGCCCGAGAAGGCAATGGGGTCCACGCCAGCTGCGATCGACTCCTCTGCGCTCACGCGGCTCTCGACCTTGATCATGACCAGCTCGATGTCCTGCATCGCGGCCGTCACCTCGCGCCAGCTGCCGATGTGGGTTTTAGGCGCCCTTCCCCGCTTCAGCTTCGCGATGTCCCGCGCGACGTAGGACGAGTTCACCGCGTGCTGGATGTTTCGGCAACGTTTTAGCACTATCAGCTCACCTCGGTTGACGTTATGCCTCCATCCCCCGAGGGCTCCGCGGGCTGCTGGGATAACCATCGGCTTGTTCGTGTTGACAGTCTGGATGACTACCCAACCCCGTGTAACTCTCCTGATCCTTGGGTCGTCCGTGCGCTAGCCCCCCGACGCACCCCCAGCCGCGATGGGCCACTCGTCCCTGTCGAATTGGCTGCGGTCACCGCTCCCCTCGTGCATCTTATTGCCTAGCTCAGGCGGCGCCTGGACCTCCGCCCAGGACTTGGGCAACATGCCTCTGGGCCACAGGCGCGGCTGGATCGCCATCCGGCTGTCGGCGCGGTCCACGAGGTGCGCGGACTCCCGGCAATCCTCGATGATGCAACTGCACTTGCATTTCCACAGGCGGCGCTCCCACGACTGGGGGCCCTCACTGCGCATGGGGCAAAATGCGCGCCCCATCTCCGCCCCTAGGTCTGCCACGCGCTGCCGCGGCCGCACGCCGCCCGTCATGATGGCCAATGGTCCCCCGACCTTCTCGCACTCGCCCTTCTTCCTGAACTTCGCGATGAGAGCGCGGTCCTAGCGCAGCTCCGCGCCCTCGAGGTCCGAATTCCTTCCGCCGTTCGAGGCCCAGTGCCGCGGGCCGCGAGGTGTCCATCCCATGTCCAAAAGCGCGTTGACCATCGCCCTCGCGACACCACTGACCCCATTTCCCACCGCTTCTTTGAACCCATCTGAGACACGCCCCCCGCGGCCCTAGGTCATGCGAGCTCGGCCTTCTCGCGCCCTATGCCGTCGCTGATGATGTGCATCCACGAGTCCAGCGGCGCGAAAACGGCGCCGAAGGCGTCGCCGCCCTTCGCAATCTCGACCTGAAGCAACGCGGCGAGGCACCTACCCCGCAGCCGCTGAGCGCTGACGGCCGCTGGCCCCCGCCTCCTTTCGACGTTGGTACCCGGCGCCATCCCGAACACCTTGCGCGAATAAGCGTCCCGAGGCACGGGCCCCTGCATCGCCGCAGACCGCGCACCTCCTCGCACGCGCCTGTCACTGCGCGACATCTTCAAGGTCCTGGCCACCTGCCTGCGCGCGAGCGCAACCCCCCTGGCGCGCCTGCCCTTGACGCCCAGGTCTGGCGCCCGCTGTCGACCTTGACAGCGACCCCCCGCGAGTGCAGCTTGAGCGCCACCTCCCTGGCCACGTCCATGTCTCTGGCAATCAGCGCTGACTCGGTGGGCAGGGCGAGCCTCGCCTGCTTGGCTCCTGCTGCGAGGTCGATCCCAGCGCCCGCCAGCTGCCTGATAACCTCGCGCCGCGAGCTCGCGATCCTGGCTATGACGTCGCCCACGAGCGCGCGCGCTCCTGCTCGAACGCGCTGCAGATCTTCTTCAGCACCGCGTAGAGAGCCACCCTGCCGCAGTCGATGCCCCCCCCCCCCGCGCCCGCGCAGATGAACGCGTCGGGTGCGATCGGCCCGGCGCGCGCCATCCTCTCCCTGATGAGGCGCGCAATCAGGCGGCTCAGCATCTCCAGGTGCAAATCGCAAGCTGGCATGCCGACCTTGAGCCCCTCGTCCAGGATGAGGGCGGGCTCCAGCGCGTCGTAGAACTACGCCAAGTCCGACATGGCAGTGGCCGCGTATATATTCGCGGGCGGCCACTCCTCGACTTCGTCGGAGAAGGAGCAGGCCAAAGCCTCCTGGAGAGCGCCATTCCCCACGGACGCGGCGCCCCACTTGCCTGCCGCGCTAGTGACCCGCTCGCTGGCGCACCCGCTGCGTACCTATTACCATAGCTTGACTACCTCTGGGAGAAGACCAATCGTTCTGTCCCTTCCCGCGGCCTTGCCCAATAGACGGCCCGGCGCGACCTTCAGCTGCCGCGGCCGCGCGCCTATGCGCCCCACCTCCTCGACGATGCACCTGAGCCCCTCGCGCGCCAGCGGTGGGGGCCACATGGAAGCCAGCGCCCCCGTCTGCCCGACGCCCTTGGCCTTGCTCTTCGCCATGGTGTCGATCGCGCGGTCGAGCCCCTTCCATGGTGATCGGCGCCCAGTCCTTCTCGCCTGCAGCCTCCCGGGGCCGCTCGGATCGCCTCGGGGTGCCGCTCCTGTTGTAGCTGCTCCGCCACTACAGCTGCCGCTGCGCGGCCTTGGCATCCATGCGTTCCGCCGTGCTCGACGCTGCGATGTCTGCGCTGCGCGCCTCGTTTTGCGGTGCAGTTGCCCGCAGCCGACCGCCTCCTCCTGCCCCTGCGCCCCGTTGGCGCGCGCCAGCAAGGCCTCGCCAACCTCGGCGCGCTCGCCCTTCTTTGCGGCGGCGAGGGCGGCCACCCCCAGTCGCTGCAGCTGCTCGTTGCTCACCCTGTCGATGCCGTTGAGCGCCGCTCGCCGCTTTCTCTTCTGCTTGGCCGTCATCGCGACGACGCCTCCGCGCGGGATGGGCCCGCTGGCCCCCCTGCAGTCTACGCGCGGCCGCGCAGCCCGGGGTCCGTGACAGTTGCGCCGCCGCAGCTCCACGGAGTAGGGTGCCAACGTGCCCCGCCGCCTGATGGGCCCGTCGAGGTCGGCGCTGCCATTCATGCCGAGCTTCGCCCTTCCCTCGAGGAATCGAGCCTCCTCTCCGCGCCCAAGGGAGCTGCCCCGATCGGCGGGGCTGACCATCAACTTGCATGCGATTGCTCCACTGCGTGCGCCCATGCGCCGCACTGCACCACCAGGTCCTTCGATCCGTCCTCGTCGAACTGGCGCGCGGCTGCTTCCATGGCGCACAGCGGGGGCCTCCTCCGAGCGATGCGATCCTCGCGGACGTCTGCGCGGTACTTGAGCTGCCAGAACCCGCCGCGCTATTCGGTCTCCCAGCCGAGGACATCCTCAGCGCCGGACTTGACCACATTCGGCCTCTCCCGCCCGAAATCCTCGCCCACCTCGCCGTCGCCCCGCTGCTCGCACCGAAGAGGCCCCTCATCTCGCCCCTCGCCTGGCACTCGACGGGCGGGGCCTGGGAGACGACGCGCTCACGTTTAGAGCTGCCGCCGACATGCGCGACTGGAAAGGGGGGCTCCGAGGCGGACGGGGGGTCCGCATTCCCCGCCGCGCTCGCCATTCCCCCCCCCCGTGCCCGACTGCTCCATTGCCATATTTATGGGCCTCCTGCTGCTGGGGTCCGCCTTCCGCGGGTGGAACTGGCAGCGGGCGCGGCTTGGCCAGCTGCGCATTTCTCTGGATCGAGATGCCGGGGTCGCCTCGCGGGTGCACTCGCCCCGCCAGGGGTCGCCAGGTTCGTGCCTATCCGACTCCGCCTCGTCGAGAATCGTCGAGAATGACTCCGAGCATGCCGCGGAATCGAGCATGCGCGCGAGTATGCGCGTGCGCGTGTAGCCGACGTCCCGCGGCGTCCTGGTCCACGCTCCGAGGAGCTGCAGCCACCCTGCCCTCTGTTACCCCCACGGCTCGACATCCCAATCTCCGATCGCTGCCCGCGGCCCCCTGCGGCCGCGAGCGATGGCCGCGAGGCGCGCCATCCTCAAATAGTTCCCCCCACGCATCCCCGCCGACGACGCCAGGGAGATGCCGGGGAGGAAGGTCGACCGGCCCTTCCATCGCCGCATGAACTCCACCGTGTCCTGGATATCCACTGGCCCTGGTGACCTGTCCACGTCTAGCTTTCTGGGCCCGACCGCCTGCTCTTTCTCGGCCGCCGAGTGCCTCGGGGGCGTCGCTGCGAGGAGGGGCACTCGCTGCCGCGCCGACGCCGCCTGCCCGCGCACGGCGCCCCCCCTGCTGGGGCGGCGCGACCGCCGCCTTGAACCCCCTCGCGTCGAGGTGCTCAAAGATGTCTTTCGTCCCCATCCGCACCCGCGCGGGTCTACGGGAAGATGATGACGTCGTCCTTGAGCGAGTCAAGCTATTTATTAGTATTATGATTATTAGTCATATGTGTCTTCTTCTTCTTCTCCAGCCTCGGCCCCCACGGGGGTCGGTTCTGCGTGAAAAACCGTGGCTCGGACGAGGGTGACCCGCCGCTTCGACTGCCACCCTTTGCGCGAGCTGCCTCCTCTGTCGCGGCGAGCTCACGCTTCTCCTTCTCCGCCCTCGCCGACAAGTCAGTTGCCGTCGCACCTGCTGCTGGTGGCGGCGGTTGCGCCGCATGAGCTTCACCTCCTCGCTCGACTGTGCCGCCACCGCCACCTGGGGTTTCTGGCACCTCTGCCGCATCAACCTTTCTCTTCCTGCGGGGTCGGGCAAATAGATCCAATGCCGCTGCTTCTTGAGCTGCTCTGCCGCCCGCGCGAAAGCCTGGTTGGCTGCCCCCTTCGCCGCCAACGCGGACTCCCGTTTGCGCCGCTCGACCTCGTGCTTGCCCTGTTCGCTGGCGCCCCCAACGAGGACGAAGAGGCCTCCCAAAGCGACGTCAACGTCCTCGCCCTGCAAGAGCAGGCCGATTGGGAGCACCCGCTGCGCCCTGGCGCTGCCCGCGTCCCATACATCGAAAATACATGGAGGGTGCCGTTGAAATTCCGCGCGGGCTTCTGACTCTGCATGTCCCACCTGAGCGCTGCGCATCGTGAAATCACCTCTGGCCTGTGCCAAATTTTCCCTGGCCCGTTCACGCCGCCGATACGTCATCGTCTGCGCACTCTGTGCCTTCTGTGCTCGACCCTTTGTTGCCTGGAGAGCATCCGTACTGCCAGACTGATGACAGGGTGCGACTGGCTGGGGCTGATGCTGACGTGGCCGCCGCCATTGGTACCTCCGTGACCGCTATTCTTCCGCTTGGTGTTGCATCGTGCCCCGAAAGTTTGGCCAGTACCCATCGCCGCGGTAACCGTGACGTTTGAAGCAATATGGTTCAGCTCCGTATGGTGACTCCCCACGAACGCGTCAACGAACGGCCACTTGCCGCACTTCTGATAGAAAGCCTTCTGTCCACGCTCACCTCTTTCGCGCTGCTGTCGACATGGCCACACTGCGCGCCAAAGCGGAAGCGGAGCCATGGCAGGAGGTGGCTGGTGGATGTGGAGCAGCGGTTGCTCGCCGAAAACCTGAACTGGCCGCGGACTACGGGATCCACTGGACTCACCTGAAAGCCAACCGTGTTGAACAAAATGTCTACGGACGACGACGACGACGACGACGACGACACGACGACGACGACGACGACGACAACGAAAACGACGACCACGGAGACGACGACGACGACGACGACGACCACGACGATGGTCCGACAGTATCGACACACACACATGCCTCGTCACGCCCGTCATGGCCGCCCCCGAAAAAGGAGACGAGGCCGGCGGAGGGCGAATATAACTCGCGCGGCCCTCGGGGATCCCCAAATTGGGCGTTGCCCATATTGTGCGGTGAGTCGGTGGTAGCAGGAGAAGGGAACAAAAACACGAACTGCACCAACATCCATTATTGGAGAGCCCCGCACGGATTTGCTGGATCGGCGGCGAACCCCCCTAATCGGATTCCTCGTCCGCGGATCAGGTCGGATCGGGGAGGCGAGGGAGGAGGGGAATCCTAGGGAGATGGGAGGCAGGGAAGTGGGAATTGGCAGAGGTGGGAGCTCGCTTGCTCTCTTCTCCTCCTCCTCCTCCTCCTCCTCCTCCACCACCTCCTCTTCCTCTCCCTCCCCCTCGTCCTCCTCCTCCTATTCCTCCTCATCCTCCTCCTCCTCCTCCTCTTCCCCCTCCTCCTCCTCCTCCTCCTCCTCCTCCTCCTCCTCCTCCTCCTCCCCCTCCCCCTCCCCCATCCCCCTCCTCGTCCTCCTCCTCTGTCTCCTCCTCCTCCGCCTCCTCCTGGCGATCACGAGGACGGCGAGGCCTGGAGAGCGCTGGGCGGCGAAGGGCAAAGTAAGGCAGGGCGGGAGCAGCTGTGAGCGAGGCGGGGGACAACAGCGTCAGGGGCAAGAGCGATGAGGGGCGACTGGCTTTCGGCGACGCGGGGAAGCCTTGTTAGAAGAAGGTTGCTTCTTAGAAGGCGCGAGTCCTACATCTACATAGAAGGCCCACGCCTTCGAAGAAGCAGGGGTGCTTCCAAGAAGCCTTCCCCCCTCCCCCTACGCCCCTCTGCGCGTGGCCGAGGCTCAGAGGGGGGGGAACATCGATTTGGGATCGGCGATACGTTGCGGATGGCAAATGAAGATAAAAAAACACGGCACAAACGTGAACTTCTGCCGCTCAACGCGGATTTCTGAGATCTGCGCTGGACCCCCCCTCCCTGGCGCGCGGAGCGCGCCAGGGACGGCGCCGGAGGTGCCGCTGGGGGAGCCCAGCGCGGATCCAAGTGAACTTTTGGCGCGGAGCGCCAAAAGTTCATACTTCTGCCTCTTCTTCGTCGAGATGTATCGCCGATAAATCGGCGTTAGACCCTTGATAGCAAAGCCTGACGTTCTTGGGCGGAGTTGGGGCACCTGGGCTTCGATGGGGAATGAGTGCGCGATTGGGTGCCAATGTCCCCCCGCCTGGGCCACTACATCCTCCGACGTCCCTGAGAGCAACTGCCGCGGCCGCCGCTCGCTGTCGCATTCCAGGGTGAGGCACCCGCACCATCGACAGAAGCAACCTACGGGCGGCGAGCGAGGGGGGGGGAAACAGAGACGGGGCGGGCCTTCTCAGAAGGCTCGGAAGTCCCCCGGCCTCCCGAGAAGCTTCCCGAGCCTTCCCCGAGGCCACAAGAAGACTCCCCACAAGGCCAGAGGCCTCGAAGCCCCGCCGCCTCCTCCGCAGGTGGCGAGGAGGGCCGCCGCCATGACGCCTCCGCCACCCAGCGGGGAGGGAAAAGCGCCGACACTGCTGTAGGCATCTTGGCCTCTGGGGGGGCCTCCCGTCGGCGGCGGGCACGGGGGGGAAGCGAGAGGGGGCGAGCTCCCGGATCTCAGAAGGCACGGAGGACCCCTGGACTTCCGAGAAGCTCCCGAAAACCTCCCCTGGCGACACAGAGATTCTCCCAGAAGGCGCCAGGGGGCTGCTGAGCAGTTCCGCCGCCATCCGAGAAGGCCTTCTTTTTCTCGCTCCCCCCCCCTTTGCTCGCCGCCGAGCCTACCCGGACCTCAGACCCACGAAACCGCACCTAAACGCTGCGCCCACCAGCCGACGAGACTCGTCTCACGCTGGGCCCCTGGAAGCGCTGACCCCTTCTCCCCGGGGGGGCTGTGCGTCGTCCCGGATGGTCTGCTGGCAGTCCTGTGACCCGCAGCGGCCGTCGGGCGCCGAGGGTCTGCAGAGCACCTCTGGCCGGCGCCGTGCTCGGGGCTCGGGTGGGCACCATCTGCGCTGGGCGCGGCCGCCCGCCCGGGCTGGCCTGCGCACGCGCGAGCTCACCGCTGCATCGTGCGTTGTCCGTCTCGGGGGCCCGACTCCACTGCCAGGTCGCACCTGCACCCTGCTTGAGGCGACTATGCCCGATCCACTTGTGGTGGCCACGGCCCGCCCATGCGCTGCATGGGCGCCAGCGCTGCGTCGTAAACACCGCGTCCCACGGCGAACCCTGCGACAACAAGGACAGGGCCTCTCAGAAAGGCATGGGCAGCTGGGCCAAGACTGAACCTGCTGCCTCCGGCTCTCCAGCAAGCGGGGGTCACACGAAGAGGACAAGGGAAGTAGGGAGAAGAGGGGAAGCATGACGAAAGGGAGGGCGAGAAACAAGGGGTGGAAGAGCATAGGAAGACGATCCCCGTCTCACTGGAAGTCCTGAATCGGCATAAAGTGAAGGTCAAACGTGAAGGAACCCTGGAGAACGAACGAATCCCCTCTTGGGCCTCAGTTGCGCCTCGATGCGCCTAGATGCGCCACAGTAACAATCATGGAAGGACACAGTGAGCATTGACCCCCTTCCGAGCCCAAAGCGGAGCTGATCAAAGAGCTTTGACTGGCGCCGCCCGATTGGGGCCAGAGCGGACGGGGTAGAAGGTTCAGGTCGCATCGCAGATGCATCCGCGATGTCGGGATGAAGATGGTCGGGCTCCTGATCGCGACATATCGCCGATGCATGGGCGGCGCGCCAAGAACAATC
Source organism: Prorocentrum cordatum (assembly GCA_963575745.1). Lineage (NCBI taxonomy): Eukaryota > Dinophyceae > Prorocentrales > Prorocentraceae > Prorocentrum > Prorocentrum cordatum. The sequence goes on along the minus strand of CAUYUJ010006202.1, from coordinate 164,988 downwards.
GGCACGGGACATCGGATGGAACCGAAATGGCAGTCGGATCGGCCGGCCCGTGGCCAACACCGACGTACGCATCGGCTGCGCCAGGAAGCGCGACAACGCCCGTGCAAGCATCGCGCCGCCACGGGAACGCTGGGAAATCTGGACCGAATCGGGTTGGGCCGGTCGGAACCGCGCCATGATGTTCTTTCAATACTCGCCCCCGCCCCACCCGTGGAATGCTGGGGTTAGGTCGGATATGTCCCCCTACAGGCGGACTTTGGACGATCCATAAAAAATGTATAGCACCCCGCAGATGAGGATAAGAGTGAGGGGGCGGTGGGGACGTCGGCAGTCTGCGGGACTCTGGAGAAACCCGCTGCACGCGCCCAAGTTGCACAAATTGCACAAAGAGCCAGCCGCAGGCGCCGATTTTTTCGTTAAACCAAAGTCGGTTGGTCACGGGTGGGTCGCAAATGGGTCGCGGTTGGGTCACGGGCGGGTCGCGGAAAGTCGCTGTTGGGTCGCGGGTGGGTCGCAAATGGGTCGCGGGGTGGGTCGCGGGCGGGTCGCAGAAAAATTGCGCGTGGGTCGCGGGTGGGTCGCGGGGTGGGTCGCGGGTGGGTCGCGGGGTGGGCCGCGGGTGGGTCGCAAAAAGGTCGCGGGTGGGTCGCGGAGTGGTCCGCGAGTGGGGTCGCGGGTTGGGTCGCGGGTGGGTCGCAGGGTGGGTCGTGGGGTGGGTCGCGGGTGGGTCGCGGGTAGGGTCGAGGGTGGGTCGCGGGGTGCTTGGCCAGGTGGGTCGCGGGGCGGGGCTCGGGGTGGGTCGCAGGGTGGGTCGCGGGTGAATCGCGAGTGGGCCGGCGACAACAACATCATCAACAACAGCAACAACATGAGCAAAACCATGAACAACAACAATATCAATAACAAGAACAGGCACAATAACAAAAACAAAAACAGCAGCAGCAACAGCAACAACAACACCAACAAACACACCAACAGCAACAACAATCATTCTAAGACTGTTCGCTCTTACTGGCCCGTGTGTCATTCAAAACGAGTTCCCCAGACCCTCGATACCCGCCCTTGTTGTCTTCGAGAGAGAGAGAGAGAGAGAGAGAACAAAAAAAAAAGAAAGAGGGAAGGAGGAGGCAGGAGATGGGAGGGAGAAGGGAGGAGGGAGAGGAGGGGGAGGGGATAGGGCAGAGAGGCATAAGAATGAGGGAAGCGAGGAGGGAGAGAGAAGGGAGGAGAGGAGGGAGAAGGGAGGAGGGAGAGGGAGGAGGAGCAGGAAGGTAAGAGCGTGAACTTTCGAGGAAGTCCTAGCCCACAACGGGCGGGCGATCCCCTGACGGGCGGGTCGGGCGGGTGGGACATTCAAGCGGGATGACTGAGTATGGCGAGAGCGCGACTGCTAAGTAAATTGTGACGGCGTCCTTGGCGCAGCGTGTTTCCTGAGCGTCGAAAGCGCAATTTCTGAATAAATTGCATGGAGGTCACAGGCGAGAGCGCACTTCTTGAATAACATGTAAGGGGTTCTCTGGCGGGAGCGGGGGTCTTGATAAAATTGCAAGGAAGTCTTGACTCAAGTGCGAGGAGGTCTCAAGCGGGAGCGCCGTTCCTGAGTAAACTGTGAAGAAGTCTCAGATGGGAGCGAGGGTCCTGACTAACTTGAAAGGAAATCACAAGTGGGAGCACCGATCTTGAGAAAATTGTAAAGAAGTTCAGGAGCGGGGGTCCTGAGTAAATTTGGGGGAAATCTCAGGCGGGAGCCGTTGTTGTTGTTGTAGTCAGGAGGGCCAGGTGCCCAGTTTCAGCAGGAAGACTTGCCCTGTGAAAAAAAGCAAGGTGCGAACGTCGAGGGGCACACTTTGATTGAGAAAAACAATATGCACCGGTGCGGGGGGATAAACAATAATTATTCTTCAGAAGAGAGTCCAACAACAACATCGCAACAAGTATAATCCTCACCACGGTTCCCACTTCAGCCAAGCACCCAGGGACAATGAATGACCGTTCGGCCCCCTCACTCTGGCCAGCAAAAATATTCCCAAATACTCAAACAAGCTTCCCCATACTACTCGTTTGACTACTTATGAATATTCCTCCTGTAGAGGGACAGGCCCGACTTACTGCTGGGGGAGGTTGGCCGAGGCGCGTCCCCTGGGGGCGGCGGGGGGCGGCGGGGTTTCTCGCTGCGTGCCTGGAGGGTGTGTGCTAGGCAGGGAGGCGTTGTCACGTCTGTCAAGTTGCTTCCCTAGTCGGGTGTTGCTAGAACTATCCCCTGGCCCAAGGTGCCCCCAGCTTTTCGCTCCGTTTTGGAACCTCTGGGGCCCTTTGGGCATCGTGAGGGGTGCTCTGGAGACAGCTTGGGCTACCCCGAGAATCCTGGGGGCACCTTGGGCCAAGGGCACCTCTAGCAACACCCGACCTTGATAGCTAAGAACTGTAGAGTAATTCACCGAACCGGGACCAATCGGACCGCAGCAGACCCTGTGCGGTGCCTCCGGCGACTTCTCCCCCGACGGCGCCAGCGCGAACTCTGCCATTACGTGCCGCGTCCTTCCCCAGTCCCCCGACGTTGTCATGTCTCCATCACGTGGGAACCCCTGGAGGTCCCGACCCTTTCCCTGGGACCAGTTTCTCATCCCGAGCTGTTTTTGTTTCCTTGGACTCGGATAGAGCGCCCAAAGGCCACAAATGGCCAACCACTTCCGTCGCGGGTTGGGTCAAGACTTGAGGGGTCGGGGGCCCCCCTGGTCACAACTGTTATCAAGAAGAACACAATGGCGGCGCCTACGGCTCCGCCCTTGGCCCGATCCGCGCGTTCAGGAGGGGGGGGCCGATCATACACTGAATGTCCACAGCCCGCCCCCCGCAGAGGAATCCGAAAATTTACGCGCAGATCTCTGAAACTTTATGCGTATGCGGTTCTCTTTCGTGAACATCGCTTAACCGAGCCCAAAATGCGCTGGCGTGGCGTGGGCCCCACTGGCAAATCGACCTTTCGAGATGGGCACATCGACTGTTCCCCTCGGGCGTCGAGGGGCGCATCCCCAACTGGGGTGGTGGTGGGATGGCCGGGCTCAGATAGCATGGCCCAGGATGGGGATCGGTCAGACACTACGGGCTTCGGTTACCGCGAGAGGATGCATCGGAATGCGCTCAAGATCTGGGAGCCGAAAAACCCCGCGGAGGCTGCGAGGAAGGGCGGGCCCCCGCGCGGCGCCCCGTCCCGCCTGGGCCGCGACGCCGTCGGCGGCCTGCAGGTTCCGCAGCCTCCGCCGGGACGCGCCGCCGCGCGCCCGCGCCGCCTTTTGCCCCCCAGCCGTCCCGTGGTGTAGGGTGCGCTCGCTCTGAAGAGGCAACTCCACCGAAGGGCCCAACAGCGACGTTCGCACGCGTCACCCCCCCATCCCAGTTCAGCACACCACTCACCCACTCCCCACCGTGCGCCATACCAGCAGAAGAGGAAGAGGGGGAGCAGAAGGAGGCGGAGGAGAAGGAGGATGATGAGGAGGAGGACAAGGACAAGGACATCCGCGTAAAAGGGTGTTCAACTTGAAAACGCCTTCGCTGGTGCCTTGCGCGCTTCTGCCAAAATCCCCTGCGATTGGTTGTGCAACGGTCCTGCCTTCTCACTGGGGGGCACGCCACGTTGCTCAAGGACTGAACTCCGAGGTGGCCCCGCAACAGAGGCTCGATCACGAGTCCGTGCGCGTCAGTGCGGAGGGAGCAGCTGCCGCCCCTTCCGCGCGGTCTAGGGGAAGGGGCGCGCAGGCTGAGCAGCGCTCCCCTCCCCACGACGACGACACGACGACGACGAGACAACTCAAAAAAAAAGGGGGAGGGTCGGGAGGCCCGTGTCCCCAAACTGTTGCTGGGGGGCCCGCTTACCCACTGCCTTCATGATGGTATCCCTTCTCCCGCTCGGCTCAATTGTCGATCTGGCCAGGAGGTGCCCTATGAATTGCCGCATCTGTCCTCTGATACCCTGTTGTAGTATCCCACTGTTCCCCCTCGACGCGTATGTGGGGTAGGGCATGCCGGTAGTCGCTGTATATAGCAGGTGGACCCATCGAAAAAAACACTCTGGTGGACTTCGTGATGACCGCTTTTCCCCTTCAACACCCTGCAGTATTGAACCTGTCGGCGCTCCAAAAAATACTGCGGGCCCCCACGATGCCCATCCCGTTCGCCCAGAGTAGCAATCCGAGAATACCTCGCGAATGCATCCATTGGCTGCCTGTGGGCTCGTCCAGCTTGCCCAGGGTAGCACTCCGAGAAAGCCTCGCTCATGCTCTCTTGGCTTTCCAGCGGGCGGTTCTGTGGGTGCACTCACTGGTGGTCGCTGGAGGAGCTGGCCGCGGTCGTCTCCTCCGACTTGGGGGTAGCCGGACTTCGCCTCGAAGATCTCGATGGCACCCAGCAGGGTCTGCGTGTTGTCTCGTAGCTTCTGGCGTTCGTTGAGCCTCTTCACTTCCTCTGGGTCGAGATTGTCCTCGTTACGCAGCTACTGCAAGGCGACCTGCATGACTTTGTGGAGGTTCTCTTCGTCGTTCTTTGATCTATCCAGCGCCAGCGCAGACCAGCTCTGCACAGCAAACGCCTTCCCCCCTGCCCTTCCACACGCGTCCACAGGGCACCTTGCGATGAGATCGCATCTTGTGTCACAGGGAAGGGCGCGGGGATCAGCTCGAAGAGCTCCTCTGGGCTCATCTTCTTGGAGGCGCCGAGGAATTGGTAGTGGCGTTCCTTTACGGCAACGTCTGGCTGCTGCGGCAGCCGTTCCGCTACGAGCGCTTCCCATCCATTTCCCGCATTGAGCTCCACCGCCATCGACGCCCCACTCTTGTACGGGAGGAATTTGGACTTGCATCCGATGTTTGGCCACCCCTCGCAGTCATCGCCGAACGCGTCCTTCATCTTGTCCACCCACTCTCTCATGAGCTCATCTTCAGGGTGGCTCTCCTGTGACTTGGCGAACTGCGACCAGGCCACTCTGCATCAGAAGTGCCACTTGTCCCCTCTCGAGTTGGGGCTGGGGCCTCTCCGCCACAACTTGTTTGGGAAGGCAAGCCATCACGAGCAGGCGATGCATTTCTTATCGCGCCATCCTGTGCCACTCATGCATGCGCTGAACAGCTGCACGTGGCCGCTCCATGTGTCATGAAGTCCAGCGCCTTGAGGTCGGCCGACTGCTTTTTTTCTCCCATGTGTTTCGCCGTCGTGTAGTCGCCCATCTCGTGCAACTCTTACGCTTCTTCCTACAGCTTTTGGTTTGCCTCCTTCCGTGCCTCTTCGCCATTGATATCCGTGGCCATGCACCTGCTGATCAGGATGTCGCATTTTTTCTACGCAGCTAAGAGCCTCTGTCATGCAGCTCCTGTTTTCTACTGGCTGCAAAGATGCCTCCATTCATTGTGATGCCCTCCTGCAGCGCCTTTGCTATCCCCTTTGGCTTCTCCTGAGCCATGTTATTCTTTGTTGTGCGAGACTTGTTCTTGAGGCTTCCTTCTTCCGCCAGGAGGGCTTGCGCTGCTCTGATATGTCCTAAGGCTTGGGCTGCCCACGCGGTTCCTTTTGCGTTCCTCTTCGGTTATCGGCAGATCTGCTCTCTCGCTTCATTCGTCCCACTCCACCTGCCTCAGCTCCAGCTCTCACTCGATGCACACGTTTTTCGTTTGACTGCTTTTGCTTCCTTGATCTGTCTCCCGACCAGGTTCATTTCTTGTGCGCACCCTGTGACTCTCGATCATCTTGTAATACCCGAAGCCCTTGTCGCAACGCTCGCAGGGCCATAGCTGGCTGCTGCCCGTGAATGCCATGGGTGGCCTCCCCGTGCTACGCACGCCGAGAAACCCGGCTAGTGAGCAATACTGCGCACATAGGCCGTCGTTGGGCCCGATCAGCTGTGGGAGCCGAATATGATCGATGGAGGTGGTAGCATGTTCCCATCAGGAGGAGGAGGAGGAGGAGAGGGAGTAGGAGGAGGAGGCAAAGGAAGAGACCCGAACACAAATAACAATGGAGAGCTCGGCACACCCGTCACGCGTCGCGTGGCCCCCTCATGTCCCGTGCCCCATCCATACCGCGGCGCGCTGCCTACGAGGATGTGGTCATACCCTACGCGATTCGCAGCTGCATATGGCCTGGTCCTCCGCCAGGCTGCTCTTTTTTTCGGAAGGCGCGCCCAGCTGCTGAGTTGTTGTTGACCTCGTTTGTGCGCTCCTCGAGCCGCTTGGGGCCACCGAGTGGATCAAAAAATCCAGAGGCGGGCGGCGCCTCCGACGGTGCCTGCAAGGGGCACACTAGATGAATATATTTCTCAAAGGTGGGTGATTCGCCTCCCAACTGAGCTTGCCCAATCCCGCCCACTCCGTCCTCCCCCCCCTCCTCATCCTCCTCTTCTTCCTCCAAATCCCCCTCCACCCGTGCCGACAGCACGTGCCAAACCCCTCCAGCGGATTCAAGGGGAGGGTCATTATTATCCCATCCAGATTCGGGCCAAGCCCATGCGTCCTGGCGACGCGCGGCTGTATTGGAAGAGCCGCGGCTGTAACAGAGACGGGTCTTGAGGGACACGGGCGGGCGCGGATACCCATCGGTCGAAAGAGGCAGGTAGAAACATGGAATAGGAAGGCGTTGAACATAGATTGGGTGTGCATCCGCCCCCCAGGGAGGACGCAAAAGGTGAAGCCACTCTATCGTTGAAGTAGGAAGGCGCTGACAGTAGATTGGAATCTGGGAAACCAAAAATGCTTACTTTCAACCACCGATGGGTATTGGACGGGCCGCGGCTGCAACAGGGACGGGTCTCGAGGGAAACGGGCGGGCAAGGAGCACGAGCGCGCCGAGGAAGAACCCCGCGCGGGCCCACGCGCTTCGTAGGAGGACGACGACGACGACGAGGACACGCGCACGCAGAGGGGGGAACGAGCGACGAGGCGACATGCGACAAGGGTTTTTTTCGGCGGCCTCTCCTCCTCCTCCTCCTCATCCTCCTCCTCCTCGTCCTCCTCGTCCTCCTCCTCCTCCTCCTCCTCCTCCTCCTCCCTCCCCCTCGATCCTCCTCCTCCTCTTGCTCCTCCCTCTCCTCCTCCTCCTCCTCCTCCTCCTCCTCCTCCTCCTCCTCCTCCTCCTCGTCCGCGGCGGGGCAGTGTTGGTGCCACCCTGCGATGCCGCAGGGTGGCACCAGGGTGGCACCAACACTGCCCCGCCGAGACTGGGGAAATCAAAAGGCATCCGCACCAGTACTACCCAGACCTCTGCTGGAGTGCGTTCTGACAAGAATTTCGAGGCGAATCCACCAGTGGCGACGAGGGCCTCCCAGGAGGGGCAAAACGGGAGAAGGGTAGAGGTATGGGTACCGTCTCCGCCGAGACGCCCCGCCGAGACGCCCCCCCCTAGGGCGACGAAATCTGTAATTACACATCCACTGCTCCCCGAACAGGCCCATCCTGAACCCAGCGTGGCCAGGAGGGCGTACAGTCGGGGTGGATTGGAGAGGACACGCGAGAGGCCACAAGACTCTTCCGATGGCCACATTGCCCGTGGAACATCGAAAGCATGGGTCGCGAAGCACTTGCTTGGGCAGGGTCGACCTGCTAATCAGTCTCGACCGTATGCACGGCTCCCGGGTTCGGGCTGGGCCTCGCCAGGGAGCGGCCCACTCGCGCGCCCTCTCCGCGGGGCAAGGGGGCACCCAGCTGGCGCTCCCTGTCGGCAGAGGCGCCCCCCTGCGGGCGGCCCCCGCCGGGGGCAGAGCCTCGCGGAGCTGGTGGTGGGGGAGGCGGAGGAGGAGGCGGAGGAGGAGGAGGAAGAGGAGGAAGAGGAGTAGGAGGAGGAGCAGGAGGTTAAGTGAGATACGCGTGCACTCAACGGAGGGAGAGGAGGAGAGGAGGGGACGAGAGAGGGACCAGGACAGGGCGATGGTATTTTCATGGCAGCGTGGCGACGCGCATCTCCGCCTGGGCGTGGGCCCTGATGGCCCCACGCTCAACGCGAGCGCGTGGGCCCTGACGGCCCGCGCGCTCGCGCTCTGGCACGCCTGCGGCCGCTCGGCCGACGCAGGCGTCTGGGAGCAAAGCGGGGTGGGTGGGCACCCGCGCGTCGGCCAGAGCCGAACGCTACGGACCCAAAATGGCTACCTGAGCCCACACCCCCTCCCACTTAACCTGCAGTCTACAACCAATCAGACTATACAAGTTAAGTGAGATACGCGTGCACTCAACGGAGGGAGAGGAGGAGAGGAGGGGACGAGAGAGGGACCAGGACAGGGCGATGGTATTTTCATGGCAGCGTGGCGACGCGCATCTCCGCCTGGGCGTGGGCCCTGATGGCCCCACGCTCAACGCGAGCGCGTGGGCCCTGACGGCCCGCGCGCTCGCGCTCTGGCACGCCTGCGGCCGCTCGGCCATGAGAAAAGAAAGACGCAGCCGCGCGCGCGGGGACGCCCCGCCCGAGTGCGAGGGCGGAACCAGAGGCTGCAAGAGCCTCGCGCGCGCGGCCACTTGCCTGCAACCTTGAGGCCTTCCGCGCCCGCGCACCCAGAGCGCGGGCGCGGCGCGTGCGCGATGCGCGCAAAAGAACCGAAAGGGGACGGCGCACGAGGCGCCGGGCGCAGAGCGCAAGTGTGGCCCCGACCGCACGGCGCGCAAGACGCGCGGCACGGCCGGGTCCAGGAAGCACGCGACGTGCGCGCAACGTTAAACTCCTCCAAAGAGAGAGGATCGCAGGCGCCACCTGCGTACCGTAGGCTAAAAGAAAGAAGATCGCAGGCGCCACCTGCGTACCGTAGGCTAAAAGAAACAAGATCGCAGGCGCCACCTGCGTACCGTAGGCTCAAGGATCGCAGGCGCCACCTGCGCACGGTAGGCTGAGAGGAGGGCCGGCTCACTCACAGGCCGCCGCCTTCAGCCCGCGCCCGCGATGCCGCGGGCGCTGGCGTCGGGGTACGGGGGGAGCTCCACGCCTAGATGGAGGGCGTGTTCCCCTGGCGGTCGCGGCTCTCGTCTCCGCTGCGGTCTCCGCCGCGCTCACTGGGGTCCCGGGGGCTGCCGCCATCGCCGCCCCTCGACGCGCGACCGTCCGCGCTGGGCCAGTCACGCTCACTCCGGCCGCGGCTGCCCTGGTCGCCCTTGGAGTGGCCGCCCTTGCCGCTCTTGTCGCCCTTGCCGCCGCTCTTGGAGCCCTTGGCGGCCTTGCCGGAGTGCTTGCCCTTGACCTTGCCGCCCTTGCCGCCCTTGTCGCCCGCGCCCTTGCCACGCCAGGCTGGGATCCCACCCCCGCCCGCGGCAGCCTCCGCGGCGGCAGCACGCCGCCGCTTTTTCTCCTGCTCGTACCAGCCGCCGCGAGGAGCGCGAAGCTGCCCAGCGTGCTTCCCGGTCTTACGCCGCGTGCGGCCGGGAGGGGTGTCGCCGCGCCGCGCCCACGCTGGGTCCCGCGCCAGACTGCGGCTGGGCGACCTCTCGCGCTTGGGCCGGTTGCGGCTGGGCGACCTCTCACGCTTGGGCCAGCTGAGGTCGCCCGGCGGGCGGTCCCCCTCAGCCCCCGCACCCGTGGCACCCGTGCTGGGGCGCTCTCCATGGCCGGCGCTGGGGCCCGGCGCCTCCCGCGCGGTGTGGCCGCTCCGCCGGGCCTTCTCCACCACCGTCTTGGGTTTGCCGAAGGCGACGCGGCAAGCCTCGCAGTAGCTCACGTCGCACCCCTTACAGTGCCACCGCAGGGCTCCGCTGTTAGCTCCGCCCGCGGGGCACATCTCGCAACCCCAACCGTCTCCCGGGTCAAAGGAGCTCCAGCGCATCTTGAGTGCGCACGTCGGGCAGGCAGGCGGCTGGATGGTCGGGCCATCCTCCCCGTCGCTGCCTGGGTCAGGGCCGCGAGGTCGGCTCGCCCACTCCGTGACCACCGTGCACGGGTCCGTCTTGTAGAACCGATAGTTCGACCTCATGCACTCCCGCGCGCGCTTTGCGTCAGCGCGGCGCTGGAACTCCACCAGCACGCACGGCTCCCGCTTGTGGCGGTGGTCGTACAGGAAGGCGATGTGTTTGACGACCCCAAAGGGCACGACCACCTGCCTGACCACCTCGGCATCGACGTGGTGCGGTACCCGCTCGATGCGGATGATGGACTCGCCCTCGTCGTGCTGGTCACTAGGCTGCTGCTGGGCGCCCTGGCGCTGCTCCTCCTTGCGCCTACGGCGGCTCCTCGAGCGCGGCTGGCGCTGGGGCGGACCGCCCCCCGCGCCTGGCGCCGCCGCCTCCTCCACCTCGGTCTTCACTTCGAAGGGACGCGGCGGCGCCCCCCCGCTCTTGGGCTTCAGGACGGCCTCACGCTTCGCGATGTCGGCCTTCGGGGGGGCGCCGCCCGTCTTGGGTTTCAAGACGGCCTCCTCCTCCTGTCCCCTGCGCCCGCGATCGCGAGGCGCATCGCGCTCGCGATCGCGGCGCCTCGCGCGCGAGGGCGAGCGCAAGGGCGCAGGGCGCCTCTCGCGCTTGCGGACCTCTTCGGCGAGGCGCTCTTGGCCCGGCGACCGCGCGGGCCGCGGGCGCTCCACTGGAGCGCCTTTGCTCTGGCGCCGCGCGGCAGCCTGAATGGCCGCACGCGCCAGCGCCGCGGTGACCGCGTCCTCTCCCGCCTCGAGGACCGGGGCTGGGGTCGACCTCCCCTCGCCCCTGCTCGAGGCGTCGTCCACGTCGGTGAGCTCCACGACCGCCTCCGCGTCCACCGTGCGCATCATGTCGAGCAGCCCCCTGTTGTGCTTGCAGAGCTCGCGGAGCTCCGGCATGGGCTGCCCCTGGAACTGGGCCAGGGCGAGCGCCAGCTTGGCCGCCTGGCGCTGGACCTTGATATTCGGCCCCGCGCCCACCCCCCACGCGCCCCGCTTGCCGTCGACGATCACCAGCTGGCCGTGGTCCTCGCTCGCCCCCGCGGCCAAGCAAGCCGCCGCGATGCACGGGGCTGCTTCGTGGTCGTGGTTGACCACCTCGACGAGGTCCTCGCTGTCCAGCTCGTTCACCACCGTGTACAGGATGTTGTGGGCGGCACTCCGGAGCTCGTCCGACAGCGCGGCCCCCGAGACGACGACGCCGAGGGGGTTCACCGCCATGATGCTGTAGTCATGGCCACGCGCCTTGCTCTGGTCCGGGGCCACCAGGCCCACCAGGAATCCCATGATGCACGCTGCCGGAGCGCGGGGCGGAGGCGCGGCTGGCGCGCGAGGCTGGGGTGCGCGCGCTGCTCGCGTGCCTCGCTCTGGAGTGGGAGATGGCTGCGGATGAGAGGACCAAGAGGAGGTGGGCGTGCCTGGGGCGATCGGGAGCGGTAGCGAAAGGGGGGTCGAGGGCGAGAGGTCCACCGGGATACCCCCACAACGCGAAGCCCCCGCCCTGACCTGAATACCCGTGGGACCCGCCTGCTGCTTCCCCACACGCCCGTTAACTCCTCGCCCTGGCTCGTGTCTCACCAATTCCTCCTCTCCTTCCCCCTCCGTAGTTGACCCTGCTCGCGCCGAAGGGCGCGCCCAGGGGGGGCGCCCGGGCGCCCAGGCCGGGCGTTCCGAGGGCCTCAGATCGCTCCCAAACTGGGGCGGGTCGCTCCCGGCCAACTGGTCGGGGCGGGCGCCGGCCGCGGCGCCGTCGTCACCGCGGGCGTCCGGGGCCAATAAGGCGTGGCCCTCCGCCATGCCTCGGGCGAATGGAGCCTGACGCCGATGGTCCTCCCAGAGATATCCGTGGAAGGCGTCCGTGGACCACCTCCCGAACCTCTTGACCGCTTCCAGGTCGCGACAGGCGTGGTACAACGCCGTCGCGCCCCCGATGCGCAGGGAGTGGGATCCCATCTGGCCTGCGTCCACGCCGCAGGCGGCAGCCGCGAGTTGGAGGAGCCCCTGCACCTCCTCCCGCATAATCGGGTGGCCATCGGGCCGGCGGAACAGGGGGAGCCCCGCCTCGGTTCCTCGTCCAAACCGGTCCGGCAGCTCCCTCTGGAGGTCGGCGAGTGCGTCCACGACGCACAACTCCACCCCCGAACGGTAATGGTTGCGTACGCAACCTGCGTTAAACTGGTCCGTCTTGGACGACGTGATCGTCAGTGCTACCTCATCGCAGTCGCTGAGCCTTGCGCTGGGTGTACCTCCGCGCATCCCCTGTACGTCCTGCCCACGCACCACCCGTCCCATACTCCAGGAGCGGTCCTCTTGGACCAAATACTCCGACGCGCGGAGCATGAAAAAGTACCCCGTCATAAGCGCCGCCCATAGGATGGTCGCCTCCCGGCGCGTGGCCGTCCCGTGGGCGAACAAGTACTCTCGGAGCCAGCGCAACATCCGGGGCGTGGCCGGCAGCTTCCGTTTCGCCTTTCCGTCCCAGCGGCGGAGTCCCTCGATCGTGGTCCAGAGCCGGCGCCGATCGGAGGTCACATCCCCAAACCCGGCCAGGGTGTGGGCATATCGAATGGCGAACAGGCGCTGGCGGATGGTCGTGGCCCGCCTCTTCATCACCTTGTACAGGTACACGACATACCGGATGAGGTCATCCTCATCCGTAAGGCGGGCGTCCCGAGTCTCCCCCTGCAGGTATGGGCTCCGGCCTCGGAGCCTCCGCCAGAGTACCCAGTTACGCCACCCGGCGCTGTAATTGGCCCGCGTCCCTTCGGCAAGCTTGGCCAACATCGCCTCGGTGGCGGTCGCATCCAGCTCGCGGGGGTCGGTGAGTTCACCTTGAATCCCTTTCGGGGCGCCCCCGCCGGCGTACCGCCAGGCGGCGGGCTTCACCAGCGCGGGAGCAGGGGCGCTGCGGGTACGCCGACGGGCCTTGCGCGGGGGGCGAGCCTCGCCGCCCACGCCGTCCATGGCGCTTGGCCTGGGCATGCCCGCGCCTTCCGGAACAGCGAAGGTCACCGCCCCGACCCGCTCCCCGCCTGCCCCGTCCACCCCTGCTGCGGTGGACCGCGCGGTAGCAGGGGGGTCGAGCTGGTCCGCCAACCGAGCGGCGTCGTCCGTCGTCTTCCCCGCCTCCAGCGCAGCCTCGAATGGCCCGCTTGGGCGATCGGGGGCCTGAAGCCAGGCCTTTAGCCACAGCTTAACCATCTCGTCATTAGCGAGTCGGTCGTGATCGGGCCCGACGCCAGCGCGCGCCCCGGGTGCCTCGCCTGCGCTCGCTGCCTCTACGGCCTGCCTCAGCAGGCGCTCCGCCCACTGGAGCACCCAGCGGGCCGTGCGACGCGGGAGTGCACGAGCGGCCTGCCGCATGCGCTCGGCGATCGGCATACCTCCAAGGCCCAAGGCATCCCACAGCTCCGCCGTGCCCCCCTGGGCGCACCAGATTTCTTTCGGGTGCAGGGCTCGCACGGTCCAGCCGCCCTCGGACCCTTCCAGGATCAGGGTGTTCGCATAGCCCTTCAACGGGTCGGGCTTCGCCCGTGCCGTATGGCAGGGCCCGCGCGGATCATGAATCACCACGCGCTGGGCCCGCCCGCCTCCCGCGGGCTGCCATGTGCCGCGCGGCCAGGGCATCATGCGATCCCCCGTCGTCGAGATCCGAGGGTCTACGAGCAAGGTGCCGTTGTTGAGGTCCAGGCGGTGCTCATCCAGCGGTGGCCGCCCTGCCTCTTTCCAGAGCTGGCAGAGGCCGCGTGGCTCCACGCAGGGCTGTCCTAGGGGGGGCATGGGGCTCGGTGCCCGAACCCGTTCTCCGCAACCCCAAACCTGGACCGCCCGCGCGCGTGCCGTGACGTCGCCGAAGTGTGTGCACAGTAGGCGCGTCTCTGGGGAGAGTGCCACATAGCCGAGGCGCCGTAAGCGCGCCCCTAGTCGCACTGCAGCGTAGTTGACGGGGGCGTCGAGCAACACGGCCAGTGGCCGAGTGGTGATCAGTAGCCGCTCCAGGCCCGCCGCTTCGCGTCCACCGGGGTCCTCCGATAGTGACGCGCACAGCCAGCGGGTCCGTGGGGCCCCAGTGGGGTCCTTGGGGTGGTCCCCGTCGTCCGGGTCCCATCGGTCACCGACATCCCACGGCGCTAGCAGCGCCGACCCACCGAGGCTCTCCCAAGCCTCCCCAAAGGGGGGCCACGCGGTTCCCACCTCCAGCAGCCGCGCCCCCTCGACCTGCAGGGGGGCGTAGCGTGGTAGGGCCTCCCGGGCTCCTTTGACTTGGAGTGCAGCCGCGCGCCAGGGCCCGTCGTCTCCTGGCATCCGCAGCTCGCGCTGGGCGGCCTCCTCCACCAGCTCGCCCCACGGTGCTGCCGGCGACAGCTCGGTCCATCCGGCCTCCGCCATCCGCTGGCGCACCTCCTCCACCGTGGCACGAGTAATGAAGTCGGCCAGCTCGTTGTGGTAAGTCCGTAAGTAAAGCCCGTCCAGGATCCGGAACTTGCACCGTAGCTCCAGCATGTCCAGGACTCGAAGCAGGTGGCGCGCCACCGCGTTCCGTGCCCGGCGGCGTCGCAGCCAGCGGCTGACATTACTGTTATCAGCGACGTACGGCAATAGCAGCTGGAACCAGTCCGGGCCCTTCTCGGCCGCCAAGGCTATCAGGCAGAGGAGTTCGACCACCGCGATGATCTCCCCCTCCCCCTGCCAGGTGACCCCAGGGGCGGAGCGGAGCGTCTCCAGATAGGGAGCCGCCTCCGCCACGATGTACTCGCGCGAGGACCAGTCCAGCGCACCGATCCGATCCAGGGTGGCATCGCCTCCCAGCCAGCGCAGCTTGCCGAGCGCCCCCGGGAGTGCGAGGGCCTCGCGAAGGCCTAGCAGGCCCTCGAAGGAGGTCTCGAAGTTACCCTCGACCGGCATCTCAAAGCAGACGCGCAGCCAATCCAGGGTCTGGTGCCAATCGTCCCACGCAGCCTCTACCATCTCGGGGTCGCCCGGCGGATGGACGTAGGCCTGACCTGGGTCACCCGACAGCATCCGGTGGACCGCTGGGAGCTCCAGGCTCAGGGCTGGAGCTGCGCAGGCGCAGAACTGGCCGAGCCCACTTAGCTCCCTCGCGGTTCGCAGCCGGACCATGCGGCAGCCGAAGCTCAGCTCCGGCTCCGCCAGTAGGAAGCGCATCTTCATGGCCTTGGGCTCCGGGAGTCCAACTCGCTCGCGCTCGAAGTCCATACTGAGCCCCCAGATAATCTGCGTGGTGGAAGGCTCCCCCTCGGCGTCCCTCTTGCTGACGTTCACTGCTTCGGACCCAAACACCTCACGTATGGAGGCATCCAATGCGTCGCAGGCCATCCACGGTCGGACCCCAATGTCGGGCTCCACCACCACAGGGTCATCCATGAGCCACTCCGAGTGGAAGTGGGTGGTGTCGTGCCAGTGCGGCTCCCCAGGCCGATAGCTCTCGTGGAGCTCCCTCGCCGCCAGGGCGAGCATCATGTAATTGCCTGGGGCTCCCGTCCACCCGAACACCATGGCTAGGTAAACGACTCTGACGTCCCCCTCGATGCCAGCGTGGGCCCCCGGTAATGAGGTGCCAAAGTCCCCGACGTCCGCCGGGGCGATGTCCAGCCACTTGAAGGCCCGCGAGACGTCCCGCTTGGCGCAGAGGAGGCGCGCTCCGGGGTGGCGCGCGCGATGCCATACCGCCGTCCTCGCCACTTGCCGATGGCGTGGCTGGACGGCAGGCGGGTGGTCGCGCTTGTGCGTGGCGGCGTTGGCCGAGAGCATCGCATGGATCATACGCCCTTCGGACGATAAGGTTCTGTCCGGTAGCTGCTTCGGTACCCTCCCCAGGGGGGCTTCCACCAGCTCCGTCAGAAAACCCTCTGCCGCCTGGGACGCCACCAGGACGATCCCCCAGGTCACATCCGCCCATACCTTCTGGTAGGCCTCGTCGATGTGGGCTCGCACGCCGGGGTACGGCTGGGCTCGCTCGCGCCTCCGCGGCGCGCCCCGCCGCGCGGAGGCTCCCCCTTCCGCTAGCTCCCGGACGTACTCGAAGTGCTCTCGGCTTAAACACCGTCGCACCTTGTCCCCCAGGACGCCCCGAAGGGGGTTGCCTAGGCGCTCGTGGCGCGCGCGCCTAAGCAGCGCGGCCGCTTCCTTCAGGGACCCCGTCCGCTGGAGGAGCTGATCCCCCAGCCCTACCAGGGTCCGCATGGCTTCGGGGTCATACTCAGGGTGCTCCGCGCAGAAGGTCAGGTAGACCGTGGCCAGCTCCGCCGGGCTGCACCCGTCGAGGTCCTCCGCGATATCTCTGGCCGGATCCTCGCAAGGGGGTCGTGTCTTGCCCGCACTCACCTCCCCCTGTGCCTTGCCCAATGGGGGCTTAGGAAGCCCCGCCAATGCTCGGTGCATGGCTGGGCTAAGCCTACCGCATTTTGAGCCGTCCCCTGAGGCCTGCAGGCGCTCGATTCCAGTGAAGTCGACGCCCTGCAGGCGCCCGGGCGCCTCCGCCCGGGCGATTTTGGGGGACGCCCCCGGGCCATCCTCCCATATAGGCGCCAACTGCCGACGCAGTTGGCTCACCGACCAGCGGTGATAGGCCCCTTTCAACACCTTTGCCCACGCGGCGCAAAGGCGGGGGGCCCAAACCTGCGCCTCCTTGGTGCGCTTAATGCCCGAGCCCGGCACGTGATCCTTCAGCTCGACGTGGTGGTGGTCACGGGGGCAACGTCGCGCCAACAACAGAGCGTGCAGATACAGCCGGGGGCTGACGAGCCACCAGCTGCCCTTGCGATAGCGGCTCTCTGGCGCGTCGGACGGGGCCTTACCCCAGGCGCACATGTGGATCGGGACGATCATGGCCCCCGTCGCTCGACGCAGCTCGTGCATCGGGGCCTGGTCCCAAATCTTGGGGTAGCGGCCCGAGGGGCAGGAGGACTCGATGAGAAACTCCTTGCCAGCGTCGTGTAGGATGCGGCAGGTGTCGCACGTGAACTGTGTGTGGCTGTTACCCACGCGCTCGAACTCTTTGGAGCCATCCCCCTCGGGGTGCTCCCACGTGCGGGTGCCCTGCGGGGTCCCGCCCGGCTGGGTCATGAGCCCGAGGTCGGTGTACGAGCCACACGGGGTACCCCAGCACCAAACGTTGGCCACGTCGGGGCCCATGGGGGTCCGTGCGGCCTCCTGTAGGCGCGCGCGAACCGCTGGGTCGAGGGTGTCATGATCCGGCCGTGGGCCGGATTCTCGGAGGGGGTCGTCGTAATATTCGATCGGCTCCAGCACCCGGATGCCCTCGGCGCGAAGCGCGGCCGACCAATTTCCCGAACCGGCGTACACCTCCTGGGCGATCAAACCGTACGCGAACGCGGGGTCGTGTCGAATTGGCATCGCGTTCGCCTCCAGGAGGCGTGCCTGGACGTCGGCTGGATGTTCCCCGAACGAGGCTGGCGCGCGTCCCACTGCGCGGCCCGCCCGACCTTCCGCTGCCTTGCAGTGGGTGCAGGGCGCGCTCTTGCCCGGGACGGTGGGTTCGACATCCGGGCCTTCATCAAGCATCTCGCGCCAGCCGACACTTACGATCTCGCGGGACAGGCGTCCTGCGCGCCCCCAGCGCTGGCCTAGGGCCGCCGCCTCCGCGTGGGAGCGTGGGCGCAGGGCGCGCATATGGCCACGCCAGATCAGGGGCGGAATTACGTGATCCTCCGCGCCGACACCCGTCCCCATTAGGTGGTCCACGCATAGGCGCCCACTGCCGTTGATACGGTGCACCTGGAGCGTGACGGCGTCGAGGTCGGCGACGGGGCATGCTGCCAGGCAGCGGTAGTCCTTGTCGTGGTGCGGGTGCACCGCATCGTGGACGTAGGAGCGGACATCGGCCTCCAGGGCCGTGATCCACGGTGGGGAGTCGCCCAGGGCACGCAGGGCCTCATGGGCCTCCTCCCATAGTGCATGGCGATACGTCGCGGCCAACTGCTGCACCGCGTCCGGGCTGGGCTCACCTGTGCCCTCGCCCGCGCGTAGCAGGAGCACCCCCGCAGCTACGTGCAGTAGCAGGCACTGCCGCTCCTCGGCGTCGCCCACCTCCAGGCCCATCGCCTGGCCCATCTCCTCTGTAGGGCCGAGGCGGTCCCGATAGTCGATGAAGTCCCACTGGATGCGGGTGTCCCCGTCCCAGAAGGTATAGGACCCGCGGCCTATCAGCCCGTCGGGGTCCCACGCAACCGGGCCAACCTCGGCCCCGCCCTCGGTGACGTATCCTGCGGCGCAGCTAAGCGCCTCATGCAGGTCGGCTGCCTCGCTGCTGAGACCCCGATGGCCTCGGTCCACGGCTTCCTCGAGGGCTCGCTCCAGAGTGAGCCGCTCCCCGCGCAGGCGCGCCCCCAAGACGCGCCCGCGCACGTGGCTCTGCAAGTACTCGCTGGCCCCCTTCAGAGGCGCGAAGATGCCCTCGGATTCGAGCTCCTGCATGAGTTTGAGGCGAAGCTCCGGCCCATCACCCGCGGGCTGGGCGTCCCAAGTGGCCGCCGCGCGCGGGCGGTCGTGGTCTTCGAGCCATCCGAAGTCGGGGCCCTTAACCGCTTCCCGGAGGTCAGATTCCATCGCGGTAAGCTGGAGCGCGGTGTAGTCGTCCGGGGCCTGCCCCGGGCCCGGGTCGCCCGCTGCTCGCGAGCCGCTGCCACGGCCCCGGCCCTTTTCCTTCTGGGAGTCAGGGGCAGCAGGTGGGGAAGTGTCCTCGCCAACCTTCTCGGCCTCGGCTGCCTTGGCTTGCGAGCGCAGCTGCGCAATCATCCCATCCACCTGCTTGGGATCGATCCGGGGCGTCCCAAGGAGCCCCCCGCGCCTCGTGAGCTGCATGACTACCGAGTAGTCCAATCCGCGCGTTGACTTGATGGGGTCATGGGAGTTAGGGCAATCGCAAGCCTTCCGCGAGCAGCCCATGTGCGTGGTGGCCCCCCAGCAGATAGGGACGTTGTCCTTATTGCGGGGCGCATGCGCCACGGATCGCGTCCGCTCCGGGCGTGTTAGTTCCTTGCCCGCTGGGTACGCCCTCTTGGGGGCTGTCCCCGCTGGGGCCCCGGTGCCCGCCTTGGGCCCCGCCTTCGGCTGGGGCCCAGCCCCCGCCTTGGGCCTGTCATCCCCCTGCGCCGTGGGCCGGGGATCGCCCATTTCCTCGCTCCCTCCCGCTTTGGGCGGTCGCTTCGTGAGGTGGGCGTTCAGCTGCCCATTGAGGAGGCGCGTGAGTGCGGCCTTGCGCCGGGGCACGACCACCTGCTGGTAGTAGGCGTTCGGGTCCCCGAGATCGAACGTTCGGGGCAAATCGTAGCCGTTCTCCGGCATGAGTAGGATGTACTTGATGTCCTCCCTCCTCGGGTTCTCGGTGTCGAGCTCTCGGCAGAGCCGACGCCTCAGCTCCCGTAACTCCTCGACCCAGGTGCTTCGGAGCTCTTCCCACAGATCCTTGACCCAATGGTCTGGGAACTCCGAGGGGTCCCTCTCGAAGGCCGCCTCCAAGAACCCTAACGACCGCCGACGCTCCGCCCCGTGTGCGACCCCTATGATGGACTCGAACATCTGGATCTCGCACCGGGCCCTCTTGAACCAGGTCGCCATGTGGGTGGCGGGCCGTTGGCGGGGCTCCAGCTTGTCGTCCACAGGGAGCCGATAGCCATCGAAGTCCTCGTCACGCGCGGGGACGCAGTCGTCCACCGCCAGGTCGTGAGGGCCCGTCCCGAAGGCGAGCGCCGCGTAGCCGTGTGCCACACGGTTGGTAACCAGGCAGGGAAACCCGATCGTCTTGAGCGTGCTCTTGGAGTGCGCACACATGCGCTTGAGAGAGTCGAACAAGTCCTTCCCCGTGATCCCCTCGCAGGCCTCAACCACGAAGGTGTTGCATCCCCGGGCTATGTAAAGATCAAGTTCCTCGTCCCGACCGATCCCTGCCCTGGTGCCCCGGGCCTTCTTGTCGCCCTCGGTGGCCCGCGCCTGCCGCTCGGCGGCGAGGACGTGGCGTTCGGTGAGGCGGTTCTGGCGATCCAGGCGCTCGATGATCTGGGCTTCGGCCTCGGCTGTAAGCCCGCCCAGGGCGCCCGCCGCTCCGGCGTCGTCTGGACCCCCAGCTCGCTCCCCACCCAGGCCGCCCCCGTGGGGCGTCTGGCCAGCGAGGTGGCCAAGGACCGAGGCCCCGTCGAGGAGCGGATTGGCCCCACGAGCGGCCCCCCCGCGTCCATCGCGCGCCAGCAGGTCCCGATCACCCAGCAAGCCCCGTCGTGGGCCCGTGGGTTGGATGGGGGGCATGGCCCCGAAGAGCTCGCGTCGGGGTCCCTGCTTCGGGCTGGGATCCCGTCCCCGCGCCGAGCGACTCCGCGACCCCTCACGTGAGAGGCTGCCCTGCAGGGGAACCTTGTCGGCGGCCGCAGCACGCTCCCGCGCGCGCGCTTCCAGCTGCGCATCCTCCAAATCCGCGAGGGCGCGCTCTAGGTCGGACCCCAGTGGGCCCGCCGCTGCCACCTGTGCGACCCTCCGCCGCAGCTGCCGCTCCGCCTGATCAAGCGGAACCCCGAGCAGGTCCGCGGCCATACCTAATGCACTGAGGGCCGCCGCTTGGCCCCCCCGTCCTTTGAGATCCTCGGCTCGCAAGGAATCCATGAACATTTCGAGTGGGTCGGGCTCCTCAGCATCCTCGCTCACGCCGGCGGCGGCCGCCGCTAAGCGCGACGGTGCCGCCACGGGGGCGGGACGGGGCAAGCCCTCCATCCCGGGCGCAGGCTGCGCCCCCTGCGCGCCGCCCCGCCGATGGTGGCCGAGTGTGCGCACCGGGTCGTGCTGCAGCTGCTGGCGCTCCGTGTTCGTCAGGTAGCGCCGCCTCCAGCCGCTCGCGCTTTCCACGTCCACACCGTCCCACTGCTCCTGGCGTAACATCGCCAGCAGATCCTGCGGGATGTGGTGGGCGATGACACGCAACCCCACTTCCCGAGCCCCTTGGGGGACCTCGTACAGCAGCCGATTGATCCAATCTATCGGGTAGCGCCCGTCCTCCAGCGGAGGGGGGTGCCGTACGACCTCGCTGGCTGGGACCTCCACCCTGACGCCCTCGAGGCTAGTCCCGATGATAAGTCGGGCGTCCCCGCCAGTGCCCCGTACGTCGAGCCCCTCGCATTCTCCCAATAGAATAAACCAAGGACTCGCCGGGGGCGCGCCGTGCGCCTCCTCGGCTCCCCGAGGGTCGCCCGGAGTATCGGGCAGACCTTCGCGAGTAGGGGCTCCTGAAGCCACCCGTGATGGGCGATCCGATCGCCCGGGGCTCCGCGGTCGGCAGACCGCGAGCGTCCGCTGGCCCTTGCTTCCGCGGAGCGTGTGCGACGCGGCTGCGGCCCAGAGGCTAGGGCCTGCGCCCCCGTGGGCTCCACATCGACAGATGGGGCCACGGCGGGCGGTGGCGGTGCAGCGGGGGGAGGTAGAGGCGGGGGGTAGACCGGCCCGGGTGCTATGCCAACCCCATCGGCAGCGTGCGCGGTCCAATCGCGCGCCCTGGCGGGGCTTGGAGCCCGCGCCCGCATGCGGCGGCGCAGGCCCCCGAGGATCCCAGGTTGGACCGTCGCCTCGACGCGCACGGTGTGACCCTCGTCCCGTCGGAGGTGTTCCCCGCACATCGGGGCCCCCCCGCAGCTACCCTTCGCCATGCGGAGACAAGTGGGGAGGCTGCACTTGCGGCCGATCAGGGTAGACCGATACTTCTGCGCATGGTGGGCGCAGAGGTGCACCTGTGCATTGAGACAATGCCCCGGCCGGGGAACGTCCGACACCTCCGCGTCCTCCTGTAGCAGGACAGTAGCCTCCTGCATCCCTCGGTCGCCGCACCCCTCCGGCTGGAGGGGGCGTGCGCCACCCGCGAGCTGCACCCCAACTTGTGCGGCTTGGCAGGGGCGCTCCTCCGCCTCCACCTCGCTCTCCGAATCGATGTCAGGCGGCGATAGCCCGTGGCGTCGGTGATGTAGCGGGGCTCCGGCCGGCCCCGGCACAGCCATCCAAGTACCGACCAGGGTGAGCAAAGCAGCCACTTGAGGACCCCGAATACCTTCCGGAGTCCCACGCCGACTGCCCGGCAGGCTGTGGCCTTTCCGTGCTCAGCCAAGTCCACGATCTGTGTGTGGTCAATGGCCGCGTACTGGTCGACGTGCATGGGATGCGCCACTGGACAGGAGGCGCACTCGACGGCACGACATAGCTGCACATTCCCTGTCTCCTCGAGGTTCAGCCGCCACTTGCGACTGGTGCACCCCAGGACCTGCCCGATCTTGATGTTGAGCCCGTGGCGGTCCAGTCGGTACCGGTCCGCGAAGTTGCAGCTGATGCGGGCCACCTGCCCGTGCTTACGCAGAAGCACGTGGTTGCACGCCCGATTGGTCCCTCGGCCGCGGACCCCCTTTGTGTAGAACTCCGTCTCCACAACGCCGCCCAAGCCCGGCCCGCGCCAGCGCACCAGCAAGGGGGTCGGAGGGGGTGGGGGAAGATGGGCGCCGGGCCCATCGCCTCCGCGTCGCTGGCAGCACCGGGTAATCTGGTACCACGCCCAGCGGAGTCCCCCGGCTGCCCACTGCATAGGCTGGGCTGCGGTGTTGACGATGAAGGCCAGGGCACCCAACACGAACGTGAAGATGCCTAGGGCAAAGCATAGGACCGCGGTCTCCCACCAGTACCCAAGCATCTAAACGCCCAGGCGGTCGACGGCGGATCCAATCCATCCGCCACTCGTGCGGATCGTGCCCGGGTGGTCGGGGGAGCTTACCCACGCTCCGTAGCCCACGAACTCGAAGACCCAGGCTGCGAAGCCCCAACCGGGACCCGGCCCCGCCTCCGGGGGCGGGGTAGGTGGCGGCGGCGGCGGTGGGGGTACGTTCCGGCCAGCCCACCAATAGGGCAGGTGCGGGACCCAACCACTCCACCCCCAATACCCGTCCAGCCCACGCGGCAGGTCAGGCTCACCATCGCCCGTCCGGTTTCCCGGGGCGGACGGCTGCCCAGGCGCGCCCGTGGGCTCGTTGTTACCTCCGTATGCCGGCGTAGCGGGGCTGCCTGTGGGCTCGCCCTCGCCTACGCGCCCGATGCCCGCGGTCGTGGTCGTTGTAGTCGACCCTGACCGCGGCGGCGGTGGGACGCCCGGCGTCCCCGGGGGCTTGGCCTGCGGCCCTCGCCCCTTTCCCCCTGCAGGCGCGGGCTTGGCGGGC
>CAUYUJ010006202.1:26478-141809 GCA_963575745.1 Prorocentrum cordatum | reverse complement strand
CTCCACCGTGTCCTGGATATCCACTGGCCCTGGTGACCTGTCCACGTCTAGCTTTCTGGGCCCGACCGCCTGCTCTTTCTCGGCCGCCGAGTGCCTCGGGGGCGTCGCTGCGAGGAGGGGCACTCGCTGCCGCGCCGACGCCGCCTGCCCGCGCACGGCGCCCCCCCTGCTGGGGCGGCGCGACCGCCGCCTTGAACCCCCTCGCGTCGAGGTGCTCAAAGATGTCTTTCGTCCCCATCCGCACCCGCGCGGGTCTACGGGAAGATGATGACGTCGTCCTTGAGCGAGTCAAGCTATTTATTAGTATTATGATTATTAGTCATATGTGTCTTCTTCTTCTTCTCCAGCCTCGGCCCCCACGGGGGTCGGTTCTGCGTGAAAAACCGTGGCTCGGACGAGGGTGACCCGCCGCTTCGACTGCCACCCTTTGCGCGAGCTGCCTCCTCTGTCGCGGCGAGCTCACGCTTCTCCTTCTCCGCCCTCGCCGACAAGTCAGTTGCCGTCGCACCTGCTGCTGGTGGCGGCGGTTGCGCCGCATGAGCTTCACCTCCTCGCTCGACTGTGCCGCCACCGCCACCTGGGGTTTCTGGCACCTCTGCCGCATCAACCTTTCTCTTCCTGCGGGGTCGGGCAAATAGATCCAATGCCGCTGCTTCTTGAGCTGCTCTGCCGCCCGCGCGAAAGCCTGGTTGGCTGCCCCCTTCGCCGCCAACGCGGACTCCCGTTTGCGCCGCTCGACCTCGTGCTTGCCCTGTTCGCTGGCGCCCCCAACGAGGACGAAGAGGCCTCCCAAAGCGACGTCAACGTCCTCGCCCTGCAAGAGCAGGCCGATTGGGAGCACCCGCTGCGCCCTGGCGCTGCCCGCGTCCCATACATCGAAAATACATGGAGGGTGCCGTTGAAATTCCGCGCGGGCTTCTGACTCTGCATGTCCCACCTGAGCGCTGCGCATCGTGAAATCACCTCTGGCCTGTGCCAAATTTTCCCTGGCCCGTTCACGCCGCCGATACGTCATCGTCTGCGCACTCTGTGCCTTCTGTGCTCGACCCTTTGTTGCCTGGAGAGCATCCGTACTGCCAGACTGATGACAGGGTGCGACTGGCTGGGGCTGATGCTGACGTGGCCGCCGCCATTGGTACCTCCGTGACCGCTATTCTTCCGCTTGGTGTTGCATCGTGCCCCGAAAGTTTGGCCAGTACCCATCGCCGCGGTAACCGTGACGTTTGAAGCAATATGGTTCAGCTCCGTATGGTGACTCCCCACGAACGCGTCAACGAACGGCCACTTGCCGCACTTCTGATAGAAAGCCTTCTGTCCACGCTCACCTCTTTCGCGCTGCTGTCGACATGGCCACACTGCGCGCCAAAGCGGAAGCGGAGCCATGGCAGGAGGTGGCTGGTGGATGTGGAGCAGCGGTTGCTCGCCGAAAACCTGAACTGGCCGCGGACTACGGGATCCACTGGACTCACCTGAAAGCCAACCGTGTTGAACAAAATGTCTACGGACGACGACGACGACGACGACGACGACACGACGACGACGACGACGACGACAACGAAAACGACGACCACGGAGACGACGACGACGACGACGACGACCACGACGATGGTCCGACAGTATCGACACACACACATGCCTCGTCACGCCCGTCATGGCCGCCCCCGAAAAAGGAGACGAGGCCGGCGGAGGGCGAATATAACTCGCGCGGCCCTCGGGGATCCCCAAATTGGGCGTTGCCCATATTGTGCGGTGAGTCGGTGGTAGCAGGAGAAGGGAACAAAAACACGAACTGCACCAACATCCATTATTGGAGAGCCCCGCACGGATTTGCTGGATCGGCGGCGAACCCCCCTAATCGGATTCCTCGTCCGCGGATCAGGTCGGATCGGGGAGGCGAGGGAGGAGGGGAATCCTAGGGAGATGGGAGGCAGGGAAGTGGGAATTGGCAGAGGTGGGAGCTCGCTTGCTCTCTTCTCCTCCTCCTCCTCCTCCTCCTCCTCCACCACCTCCTCTTCCTCTCCCTCCCCCTCGTCCTCCTCCTCCTATTCCTCCTCATCCTCCTCCTCCTCCTCCTCTTCCCCCTCCTCCTCCTCCTCCTCCTCCTCCTCCTCCTCCTCCTCCTCCTCCCCCTCCCCCTCCCCCATCCCCCTCCTCGTCCTCCTCCTCTGTCTCCTCCTCCTCCGCCTCCTCCTGGCGATCACGAGGACGGCGAGGCCTGGAGAGCGCTGGGCGGCGAAGGGCAAAGTAAGGCAGGGCGGGAGCAGCTGTGAGCGAGGCGGGGGACAACAGCGTCAGGGGCAAGAGCGATGAGGGGCGACTGGCTTTCGGCGACGCGGGGAAGCCTTGTTAGAAGAAGGTTGCTTCTTAGAAGGCGCGAGTCCTACATCTACATAGAAGGCCCACGCCTTCGAAGAAGCAGGGGTGCTTCCAAGAAGCCTTCCCCCCTCCCCCTACGCCCCTCTGCGCGTGGCCGAGGCTCAGAGGGGGGGGAACATCGATTTGGGATCGGCGATACGTTGCGGATGGCAAATGAAGATAAAAAAACACGGCACAAACGTGAACTTCTGCCGCTCAACGCGGATTTCTGAGATCTGCGCTGGACCCCCCCTCCCTGGCGCGCGGAGCGCGCCAGGGACGGCGCCGGAGGTGCCGCTGGGGGAGCCCAGCGCGGATCCAAGTGAACTTTTGGCGCGGAGCGCCAAAAGTTCATACTTCTGCCTCTTCTTCGTCGAGATGTATCGCCGATAAATCGGCGTTAGACCCTTGATAGCAAAGCCTGACGTTCTTGGGCGGAGTTGGGGCACCTGGGCTTCGATGGGGAATGAGTGCGCGATTGGGTGCCAATGTCCCCCCGCCTGGGCCACTACATCCTCCGACGTCCCTGAGAGCAACTGCCGCGGCCGCCGCTCGCTGTCGCATTCCAGGGTGAGGCACCCGCACCATCGACAGAAGCAACCTACGGGCGGCGAGCGAGGGGGGGGGAAACAGAGACGGGGCGGGCCTTCTCAGAAGGCTCGGAAGTCCCCCGGCCTCCCGAGAAGCTTCCCGAGCCTTCCCCGAGGCCACAAGAAGACTCCCCACAAGGCCAGAGGCCTCGAAGCCCCGCCGCCTCCTCCGCAGGTGGCGAGGAGGGCCGCCGCCATGACGCCTCCGCCACCCAGCGGGGAGGGAAAAGCGCCGACACTGCTGTAGGCATCTTGGCCTCTGGGGGGGCCTCCCGTCGGCGGCGGGCACGGGGGGGAAGCGAGAGGGGGCGAGCTCCCGGATCTCAGAAGGCACGGAGGACCCCTGGACTTCCGAGAAGCTCCCGAAAACCTCCCCTGGCGACACAGAGATTCTCCCAGAAGGCGCCAGGGGGCTGCTGAGCAGTTCCGCCGCCATCCGAGAAGGCCTTCTTTTTCTCGCTCCCCCCCCCTTTGCTCGCCGCCGAGCCTACCCGGACCTCAGACCCACGAAACCGCACCTAAACGCTGCGCCCACCAGCCGACGAGACTCGTCTCACGCTGGGCCCCTGGAAGCGCTGACCCCTTCTCCCCGGGGGGGCTGTGCGTCGTCCCGGATGGTCTGCTGGCAGTCCTGTGACCCGCAGCGGCCGTCGGGCGCCGAGGGTCTGCAGAGCACCTCTGGCCGGCGCCGTGCTCGGGGCTCGGGTGGGCACCATCTGCGCTGGGCGCGGCCGCCCGCCCGGGCTGGCCTGCGCACGCGCGAGCTCACCGCTGCATCGTGCGTTGTCCGTCTCGGGGGCCCGACTCCACTGCCAGGTCGCACCTGCACCCTGCTTGAGGCGACTATGCCCGATCCACTTGTGGTGGCCACGGCCCGCCCATGCGCTGCATGGGCGCCAGCGCTGCGTCGTAAACACCGCGTCCCACGGCGAACCCTGCGACAACAAGGACAGGGCCTCTCAGAAAGGCATGGGCAGCTGGGCCAAGACTGAACCTGCTGCCTCCGGCTCTCCAGCAAGCGGGGGTCACACGAAGAGGACAAGGGAAGTAGGGAGAAGAGGGGAAGCATGACGAAAGGGAGGGCGAGAAACAAGGGGTGGAAGAGCATAGGAAGACGATCCCCGTCTCACTGGAAGTCCTGAATCGGCATAAAGTGAAGGTCAAACGTGAAGGAACCCTGGAGAACGAACGAATCCCCTCTTGGGCCTCAGTTGCGCCTCGATGCGCCTAGATGCGCCACAGTAACAATCATGGAAGGACACAGTGAGCATTGACCCCCTTCCGAGCCCAAAGCGGAGCTGATCAAAGAGCTTTGACTGGCGCCGCCCGATTGGGGCCAGAGCGGACGGGGTAGAAGGTTCAGGTCGCATCGCAGATGCATCCGCGATGTCGGGATGAAGATGGTCGGGCTCCTGATCGCGACATATCGCCGATGCATGGGCGGCGCGCCAAGAACAATCGGCACGGGACATCGGATGGAACCGAAATGGCAGTCGGATCGGCCGGCCCGTGGCCAACACCGACGTACGCATCGGCTGCGCCAGGAAGCGCGACAACGCCCGTGCAAGCATCGCGCCGCCACGGGAACGCTGGGAAATCTGGACCGAATCGGGTTGGGCCGGTCGGAACCGCGCCATGATGTTCTTTCAATACTCGCCCCCGCCCCACCCGTGGAATGCTGGGGTTAGGTCGGATATGTCCCCCTACAGGCGGACTTTGGACGATCCATAAAAAATGTATAGCACCCCGCAGATGAGGATAAGAGTGAGGGGGCGGTGGGGACGTCGGCAGTCTGCGGGACTCTGGAGAAACCCGCTGCACGCGCCCAAGTTGCACAAATTGCACAAAGAGCCAGCCGCAGGCGCCGATTTTTTCGTTAAACCAAAGTCGGTTGGTCACGGGTGGGTCGCAAATGGGTCGCGGTTGGGTCACGGGCGGGTCGCGGAAAGTCGCTGTTGGGTCGCGGGTGGGTCGCAAATGGGTCGCGGGGTGGGTCGCGGGCGGGTCGCAGAAAAATTGCGCGTGGGTCGCGGGTGGGTCGCGGGGTGGGTCGCGGGTGGGTCGCGGGGTGGGCCGCGGGTGGGTCGCAAAAAGGTCGCGGGTGGGTCGCGGAGTGGTCCGCGAGTGGGGTCGCGGGTTGGGTCGCGGGTGGGTCGCAGGGTGGGTCGTGGGGTGGGTCGCGGGTGGGTCGCGGGTAGGGTCGAGGGTGGGTCGCGGGGTGCTTGGCCAGGTGGGTCGCGGGGCGGGGCTCGGGGTGGGTCGCAGGGTGGGTCGCGGGTGAATCGCGAGTGGGCCGGCGACAACAACATCATCAACAACAGCAACAACATGAGCAAAACCATGAACAACAACAATATCAATAACAAGAACAGGCACAATAACAAAAACAAAAACAGCAGCAGCAACAGCAACAACAACACCAACAAACACACCAACAGCAACAACAATCATTCTAAGACTGTTCGCTCTTACTGGCCCGTGTGTCATTCAAAACGAGTTCCCCAGACCCTCGATACCCGCCCTTGTTGTCTTCGAGAGAGAGAGAGAGAGAGAGAGAACAAAAAAAAAAGAAAGAGGGAAGGAGGAGGCAGGAGATGGGAGGGAGAAGGGAGGAGGGAGAGGAGGGGGAGGGGATAGGGCAGAGAGGCATAAGAATGAGGGAAGCGAGGAGGGAGAGAGAAGGGAGGAGAGGAGGGAGAAGGGAGGAGGGAGAGGGAGGAGGAGCAGGAAGGTAAGAGCGTGAACTTTCGAGGAAGTCCTAGCCCACAACGGGCGGGCGATCCCCTGACGGGCGGGTCGGGCGGGTGGGACATTCAAGCGGGATGACTGAGTATGGCGAGAGCGCGACTGCTAAGTAAATTGTGACGGCGTCCTTGGCGCAGCGTGTTTCCTGAGCGTCGAAAGCGCAATTTCTGAATAAATTGCATGGAGGTCACAGGCGAGAGCGCACTTCTTGAATAACATGTAAGGGGTTCTCTGGCGGGAGCGGGGGTCTTGATAAAATTGCAAGGAAGTCTTGACTCAAGTGCGAGGAGGTCTCAAGCGGGAGCGCCGTTCCTGAGTAAACTGTGAAGAAGTCTCAGATGGGAGCGAGGGTCCTGACTAACTTGAAAGGAAATCACAAGTGGGAGCACCGATCTTGAGAAAATTGTAAAGAAGTTCAGGAGCGGGGGTCCTGAGTAAATTTGGGGGAAATCTCAGGCGGGAGCCGTTGTTGTTGTTGTAGTCAGGAGGGCCAGGTGCCCAGTTTCAGCAGGAAGACTTGCCCTGTGAAAAAAAGCAAGGTGCGAACGTCGAGGGGCACACTTTGATTGAGAAAAACAATATGCACCGGTGCGGGGGGATAAACAATAATTATTCTTCAGAAGAGAGTCCAACAACAACATCGCAACAAGTATAATCCTCACCACGGTTCCCACTTCAGCCAAGCACCCAGGGACAATGAATGACCGTTCGGCCCCCTCACTCTGGCCAGCAAAAATATTCCCAAATACTCAAACAAGCTTCCCCATACTACTCGTTTGACTACTTATGAATATTCCTCCTGTAGAGGGACAGGCCCGACTTACTGCTGGGGGAGGTTGGCCGAGGCGCGTCCCCTGGGGGCGGCGGGGGGCGGCGGGGTTTCTCGCTGCGTGCCTGGAGGGTGTGTGCTAGGCAGGGAGGCGTTGTCACGTCTGTCAAGTTGCTTCCCTAGTCGGGTGTTGCTAGAACTATCCCCTGGCCCAAGGTGCCCCCAGCTTTTCGCTCCGTTTTGGAACCTCTGGGGCCCTTTGGGCATCGTGAGGGGTGCTCTGGAGACAGCTTGGGCTACCCCGAGAATCCTGGGGGCACCTTGGGCCAAGGGCACCTCTAGCAACACCCGACCTTGATAGCTAAGAACTGTAGAGTAATTCACCGAACCGGGACCAATCGGACCGCAGCAGACCCTGTGCGGTGCCTCCGGCGACTTCTCCCCCGACGGCGCCAGCGCGAACTCTGCCATTACGTGCCGCGTCCTTCCCCAGTCCCCCGACGTTGTCATGTCTCCATCACGTGGGAACCCCTGGAGGTCCCGACCCTTTCCCTGGGACCAGTTTCTCATCCCGAGCTGTTTTTGTTTCCTTGGACTCGGATAGAGCGCCCAAAGGCCACAAATGGCCAACCACTTCCGTCGCGGGTTGGGTCAAGACTTGAGGGGTCGGGGGCCCCCCTGGTCACAACTGTTATCAAGAAGAACACAATGGCGGCGCCTACGGCTCCGCCCTTGGCCCGATCCGCGCGTTCAGGAGGGGGGGGCCGATCATACACTGAATGTCCACAGCCCGCCCCCCGCAGAGGAATCCGAAAATTTACGCGCAGATCTCTGAAACTTTATGCGTATGCGGTTCTCTTTCGTGAACATCGCTTAACCGAGCCCAAAATGCGCTGGCGTGGCGTGGGCCCCACTGGCAAATCGACCTTTCGAGATGGGCACATCGACTGTTCCCCTCGGGCGTCGAGGGGCGCATCCCCAACTGGGGTGGTGGTGGGATGGCCGGGCTCAGATAGCATGGCCCAGGATGGGGATCGGTCAGACACTACGGGCTTCGGTTACCGCGAGAGGATGCATCGGAATGCGCTCAAGATCTGGGAGCCGAAAAACCCCGCGGAGGCTGCGAGGAAGGGCGGGCCCCCGCGCGGCGCCCCGTCCCGCCTGGGCCGCGACGCCGTCGGCGGCCTGCAGGTTCCGCAGCCTCCGCCGGGACGCGCCGCCGCGCGCCCGCGCCGCCTTTTGCCCCCCAGCCGTCCCGTGGTGTAGGGTGCGCTCGCTCTGAAGAGGCAACTCCACCGAAGGGCCCAACAGCGACGTTCGCACGCGTCACCCCCCCATCCCAGTTCAGCACACCACTCACCCACTCCCCACCGTGCGCCATACCAGCAGAAGAGGAAGAGGGGGAGCAGAAGGAGGCGGAGGAGAAGGAGGATGATGAGGAGGAGGACAAGGACAAGGACATCCGCGTAAAAGGGTGTTCAACTTGAAAACGCCTTCGCTGGTGCCTTGCGCGCTTCTGCCAAAATCCCCTGCGATTGGTTGTGCAACGGTCCTGCCTTCTCACTGGGGGGCACGCCACGTTGCTCAAGGACTGAACTCCGAGGTGGCCCCGCAACAGAGGCTCGATCACGAGTCCGTGCGCGTCAGTGCGGAGGGAGCAGCTGCCGCCCCTTCCGCGCGGTCTAGGGGAAGGGGCGCGCAGGCTGAGCAGCGCTCCCCTCCCCACGACGACGACACGACGACGACGAGACAACTCAAAAAAAAAGGGGGAGGGTCGGGAGGCCCGTGTCCCCAAACTGTTGCTGGGGGGCCCGCTTACCCACTGCCTTCATGATGGTATCCCTTCTCCCGCTCGGCTCAATTGTCGATCTGGCCAGGAGGTGCCCTATGAATTGCCGCATCTGTCCTCTGATACCCTGTTGTAGTATCCCACTGTTCCCCCTCGACGCGTATGTGGGGTAGGGCATGCCGGTAGTCGCTGTATATAGCAGGTGGACCCATCGAAAAAAACACTCTGGTGGACTTCGTGATGACCGCTTTTCCCCTTCAACACCCTGCAGTATTGAACCTGTCGGCGCTCCAAAAAATACTGCGGGCCCCCACGATGCCCATCCCGTTCGCCCAGAGTAGCAATCCGAGAATACCTCGCGAATGCATCCATTGGCTGCCTGTGGGCTCGTCCAGCTTGCCCAGGGTAGCACTCCGAGAAAGCCTCGCTCATGCTCTCTTGGCTTTCCAGCGGGCGGTTCTGTGGGTGCACTCACTGGTGGTCGCTGGAGGAGCTGGCCGCGGTCGTCTCCTCCGACTTGGGGGTAGCCGGACTTCGCCTCGAAGATCTCGATGGCACCCAGCAGGGTCTGCGTGTTGTCTCGTAGCTTCTGGCGTTCGTTGAGCCTCTTCACTTCCTCTGGGTCGAGATTGTCCTCGTTACGCAGCTACTGCAAGGCGACCTGCATGACTTTGTGGAGGTTCTCTTCGTCGTTCTTTGATCTATCCAGCGCCAGCGCAGACCAGCTCTGCACAGCAAACGCCTTCCCCCCTGCCCTTCCACACGCGTCCACAGGGCACCTTGCGATGAGATCGCATCTTGTGTCACAGGGAAGGGCGCGGGGATCAGCTCGAAGAGCTCCTCTGGGCTCATCTTCTTGGAGGCGCCGAGGAATTGGTAGTGGCGTTCCTTTACGGCAACGTCTGGCTGCTGCGGCAGCCGTTCCGCTACGAGCGCTTCCCATCCATTTCCCGCATTGAGCTCCACCGCCATCGACGCCCCACTCTTGTACGGGAGGAATTTGGACTTGCATCCGATGTTTGGCCACCCCTCGCAGTCATCGCCGAACGCGTCCTTCATCTTGTCCACCCACTCTCTCATGAGCTCATCTTCAGGGTGGCTCTCCTGTGACTTGGCGAACTGCGACCAGGCCACTCTGCATCAGAAGTGCCACTTGTCCCCTCTCGAGTTGGGGCTGGGGCCTCTCCGCCACAACTTGTTTGGGAAGGCAAGCCATCACGAGCAGGCGATGCATTTCTTATCGCGCCATCCTGTGCCACTCATGCATGCGCTGAACAGCTGCACGTGGCCGCTCCATGTGTCATGAAGTCCAGCGCCTTGAGGTCGGCCGACTGCTTTTTTTCTCCCATGTGTTTCGCCGTCGTGTAGTCGCCCATCTCGTGCAACTCTTACGCTTCTTCCTACAGCTTTTGGTTTGCCTCCTTCCGTGCCTCTTCGCCATTGATATCCGTGGCCATGCACCTGCTGATCAGGATGTCGCATTTTTTCTACGCAGCTAAGAGCCTCTGTCATGCAGCTCCTGTTTTCTACTGGCTGCAAAGATGCCTCCATTCATTGTGATGCCCTCCTGCAGCGCCTTTGCTATCCCCTTTGGCTTCTCCTGAGCCATGTTATTCTTTGTTGTGCGAGACTTGTTCTTGAGGCTTCCTTCTTCCGCCAGGAGGGCTTGCGCTGCTCTGATATGTCCTAAGGCTTGGGCTGCCCACGCGGTTCCTTTTGCGTTCCTCTTCGGTTATCGGCAGATCTGCTCTCTCGCTTCATTCGTCCCACTCCACCTGCCTCAGCTCCAGCTCTCACTCGATGCACACGTTTTTCGTTTGACTGCTTTTGCTTCCTTGATCTGTCTCCCGACCAGGTTCATTTCTTGTGCGCACCCTGTGACTCTCGATCATCTTGTAATACCCGAAGCCCTTGTCGCAACGCTCGCAGGGCCATAGCTGGCTGCTGCCCGTGAATGCCATGGGTGGCCTCCCCGTGCTACGCACGCCGAGAAACCCGGCTAGTGAGCAATACTGCGCACATAGGCCGTCGTTGGGCCCGATCAGCTGTGGGAGCCGAATATGATCGATGGAGGTGGTAGCAT
Organism: Prorocentrum cordatum; assembly: GCA_963575745.1. Classification (NCBI taxonomy): domain Eukaryota; class Dinophyceae; order Prorocentrales; family Prorocentraceae; genus Prorocentrum; species Prorocentrum cordatum. The sequence goes on along the minus strand of CAUYUJ010006202.1, from coordinate 131,478 downwards.
GTTCCCATCAGGAGGAGGAGGAGGAGGAGAGGGAGTAGGAGGAGGAGGCAAAGGAAGAGACCCGAACACAAATAACAATGGAGAGCTCGGCACACCCGTCACGCGTCGCGTGGCCCCCTCATGTCCCGTGCCCCATCCATACCGCGGCGCGCTGCCTACGAGGATGTGGTCATACCCTACGCGATTCGCAGCTGCATATGGCCTGGTCCTCCGCCAGGCTGCTCTTTTTTTCGGAAGGCGCGCCCAGCTGCTGAGTTGTTGTTGACCTCGTTTGTGCGCTCCTCGAGCCGCTTGGGGCCACCGAGTGGATCAAAAAATCCAGAGGCGGGCGGCGCCTCCGACGGTGCCTGCAAGGGGCACACTAGATGAATATATTTCTCAAAGGTGGGTGATTCGCCTCCCAACTGAGCTTGCCCAATCCCGCCCACTCCGTCCTCCCCCCCCTCCTCATCCTCCTCTTCTTCCTCCAAATCCCCCTCCACCCGTGCCGACAGCACGTGCCAAACCCCTCCAGCGGATTCAAGGGGAGGGTCATTATTATCCCATCCAGATTCGGGCCAAGCCCATGCGTCCTGGCGACGCGCGGCTGTATTGGAAGAGCCGCGGCTGTAACAGAGACGGGTCTTGAGGGACACGGGCGGGCGCGGATACCCATCGGTCGAAAGAGGCAGGTAGAAACATGGAATAGGAAGGCGTTGAACATAGATTGGGTGTGCATCCGCCCCCCAGGGAGGACGCAAAAGGTGAAGCCACTCTATCGTTGAAGTAGGAAGGCGCTGACAGTAGATTGGAATCTGGGAAACCAAAAATGCTTACTTTCAACCACCGATGGGTATTGGACGGGCCGCGGCTGCAACAGGGACGGGTCTCGAGGGAAACGGGCGGGCAAGGAGCACGAGCGCGCCGAGGAAGAACCCCGCGCGGGCCCACGCGCTTCGTAGGAGGACGACGACGACGACGAGGACACGCGCACGCAGAGGGGGGAACGAGCGACGAGGCGACATGCGACAAGGGTTTTTTTCGGCGGCCTCTCCTCCTCCTCCTCCTCATCCTCCTCCTCCTCGTCCTCCTCGTCCTCCCTCTCCTCCTCCTCCTCCTCCTCCTCTCCCCCTCGATCCTCTCCTACTCTTGCTCCTCCTCTCTCCTCCTCCCTCCTCCTCCTCCTCCTCCTCCTCCCCTTCCTCCTCCTCCTCGTCCGCGGCGGGGCAGTGTTGGTGCCACCCTGCGATGCCGCAGGGTGGCACCAGGGTGGCACCAACACTGCCCCGCCGAGACTGGGGAAATCAAAAGGCATCCGCACCAGTACTACCCAGACCTCTGCTGGAGTGCGTTCTGACAAGAATTTCGAGGCGAATCCACCAGTGGCGACGAGGGCCTCCCAGGAGGGGCAAAACGGGAGAAGGGTAGAGGTATGGGTACCGTCTCCGCCGAGACGCCCCGCCGAGACGCCCCCCCCTAGGGCGACGAAATCTGTAATTACACATCCACTGCTCCCCGAACAGGCCCATCCTGAACCCAGCGTGGCCAGGAGGGCGTACAGTCGGGGTGGATTGGAGAGGACACGCGAGAGGCCACAAGACTCTTCCGATGGCCACATTGCCCGTGGAACATCGAAAGCATGGGTCGCGAAGCACTTGCTTGGGCAGGGTCGACCTGCTAATCAGTCTCGACCGTATGCACGGCTCCCGGGTTCGGGCTGGGCCTCGCCAGGGAGCGGCCCACTCGCGCGCCCTCTCCGCGGGGCAAGGGGGCACCCAGCTGGCGCTCCCTGTCGGCAGAGGCGCCCCCCTGCGGGCGGCCCCCGCCGGGGGCAGAGCCTCGCGGAGCTGGTGGTGGGGGAGGCGGAGGAGGAGGCGGAGGAGGAGGAGGAAGAGGAGGAAGAGGAGTAGGAGGAGGAGCAGGAGGTTAAGTGAGATACGCGTGCACTCAACGGAGGGAGAGGAGGAGAGGAGGGGACGAGAGAGGGACCAGGACAGGGCGATGGTATTTTCATGGCAGCGTGGCGACGCGCATCTCCGCCTGGGCGTGGGCCCTGATGGCCCCACGCTCAACGCGAGCGCGTGGGCCCTGACGGCCCGCGCGCTCGCGCTCTGGCACGCCTGCGGCCGCTCGGCCGACGCAGGCGTCTGGGAGCAAAGCGGGGTGGGTGGGCACCCGCGCGTCGGCCAGAGCCGAACGCTACGGACCCAAAATGGCTACCTGAGCCCACACCCCCTCCCACTTAACCTGCAGTCTACAACCAATCAGACTATACAAGTTAAGTGAGATACGCGTGCACTCAACGGAGGGAGAGGAGGAGAGGAGGGGGCGAGAGAGGGACCAGGACAGGGCGATGGTATTTTCATGGCAGCGTGGCGACGCGCATCTCCGCCTGGGCGTGGGCCCTGATGGCCCCACGCTCAACGCGAGCGCGTGGGCCCTGACGGCCCGCGCGCTCGCGCTCTGGCACGCCTGCGGCCGCTCGGCCATGAGAAAAGAAAGACGCAGCCGCGCGCGCGGGGACGCCCCGCCCGAGTGCGAGGGCGGAACCAGAGGCTGCAAGAGCCTCGCGCGCGCGGCCACTTGCCTGCAACCTTGAGGCCTTCCGCGCCCCGCGCACCCAGAGCGCGGGCGCGGCGCGTGCGCGATGCGCGCAAAAGAACCGAAAGGGACGGCGCACGATGCGCCGGGCGCAGAGCGCAAGTGTGGCCCCGACCGCACGGCGCGCAAGACGCGCGGCACGGCCGGGTCCAGGAAGCACGCGACGTGCGCGCAACGTTAAACTCCTCCAAAGAGAGAGGATCGCAGGCGCCACCTGCGTACCGTAGGCTAAAAGAAAGAAGATCGCAGGCGCCACCTGCGTACCGTAGGCTAAAAGAAACAAGATCGCAGGCGCCACCTGCGTACCGTAGGCTCAAGGATCGCAGGCGCCACCTGCGCACGGTAGGCTGAGAGGAGGGCCGGCTCACTCACAGGCCGCCGCCTTCAGCCCGCGCCCGCGATGCCGCGGGCGCTGGCGTCGGGGTACGGGGGGAGCTCCACGCCTAGATGGAGGGCGTGTTCCCCTGGCGGTCGCGGCTCTCGTCTCCGCTGCGGTCTCCGCCGCGCTCACTGGGGTCCCGGGGGCTGCCGCCATCGCCGCCCCTCGACGCGCGACCGTCCGCGCTGGGCCAGTCACGCTCACTCCGGCCGCGGCTGCCCTGGTCGCCCTTGAGTGGCCGCCCTTGCCGCTCTTGTCGCCCTTGCCGCCGCTCTTGGAGCCCTTGGCGGCCTTGCCGGAGTGCTTGCCCTTGACCTTGCCGCCCTTGCCGCCCTTGTCGCCCGCGCCCTTGCCACGCCAGGCTGGGATCCCACCCCCGCCCGCGGCAGCCTCCGCGGCGGCAGCACGCCGCCGCTTTTTCTCCTGCTCGTACCAGCCGCCGCGAGGAGCGCGAAGCTGCCCAGCGTGCTTCCCGGTCTTACGCCGCGCGCGGCCGGGAGGGGTGTCGCCGCGCCGCGCCCACGCTGGGTCCCGCGCCAGACTGCGGCTGGGCGACCTCTCGCGCTTGGGCCGGTTGCGGCTGGGCGACCTCTCACGCTTGGGCCAGCTGAGGTCGCCCGGCGGGCGGTCCCCCTCAGCCCCCGCACCCGTGGCACCCGTGCTGGGGCGCTCTCCATGGCCGGCGCTGGGGCCCGGCGCCTCCCGCGCGGTGTGGCCGCTCCGCCGGGCCTTCTCCACCACCGTCTTGGGTTTGCCGAAGGCGACGCGGCAAGCCTCGCAGTAGCTCACGTCGCACCCCTTACAGCGCCACCGCAGGGCTCCGCTGTTAGCTCCGCCCGCGGGGCACATCTCGCAACCCCAACCGTCTCCCGGGTCGAAGGAGCTCCAGCGCATCTTGAGTGCGCACGTCGGGCAGGCAGGCGGCTGGATGGTCGGGCCATCCTCCCCGTCGCTGCCTGGGTCAGGGCCGCGAGGTCGGCTCGCCCACTCCGTGACCACCGTGCACGGGTCCGTCTTGTAGAACCGATAGTTCGACCTCATGCACTCCCGCGCGCGCTTTGCGTCAGCGCGGCGCTGGAACTCCACCAGCACGCACGGCTCCCGCTTGTGGCGGTGGTCGTACAGGAAGGCGATGTGTTTGACGACCCCAAAGGGCACGACCACCTGCCTGACCACCTCGGCATCGACGTGGTGCGGTACCCGCTCGATGCGGATGATGGACTCGCCCTCGTCGTGCTGGTCACTGGGCTGCTGCTGGGCGCCCTGGCGCTGCTCCTCCTTGCGCCTACGGCGGCTCCTCGAGCGCGGCTGGCGCTGGGGCGGACCGTCCCCCGCGCCTGGCGCCTCCTCCACCTCGGTCTTCACCTCGAAGGACCGCGGCGGCGCCCCCCCGCTCTTGGGCTTCAGGACGGCCTCACGCTTCACGATGTCGGCCTTCGGGGGGGCGCCGCCCGTCTTGGGTTTCAAGACGGCCTCCTCCTCCTGTCCCCTGCGCCCGCGATCGCGAGGCGCATCGCGCTCGCGATCGCGGCGCCTCGCGCGCGAGGGCGAGCGCAAGGGCGCAGGGCGCCTCTCGCGCTTGCGGACCTCTTCGGCGAGGCGCTCTTGGCCCGGCGACCGCGCGGGCCGCGGGCGCTCCACTGGAGCGCCTTTGCTCTGGCGCCGCGCTGCAGCCTGGATGGCCGCACGCGCCAGCGCCGCGGTGACCGCGTCCTCTCCCGCCTCGAGGACCGGGGCTGGGGTCGACCTCCCCTCGCCCCTGCTCGAGGCGTCGTCCACGTCGGTGAGCTCCACGACCGCCTCCGCGTCCACCGTGCGCATCATGTCGAGCAGCCCCCTGTTGTGCTTGCAGAGCTCGCGGAGCTCCGGCATGGGCTGCCCCTGGAACTGGGCCAGGGCGAGCGCCAGCTTGGCCGCCTGGCGCTGGACCTTGATATTCGGCCCCGCGCCCACCCCCCACGCGCCCCGCTTGCCGTCGACGATCACCAGCTGGCCGTGGTCCTCGCTCGCCCCCGCGGCCAAGCAAGCCGCCGCGATGCACGGGGCTGCTTCGTGGTCGTGGTTGACCACCTCGACGAGGTCCTCGCTGTCCAGCTCGTTCACCACCGTGTACAGGATGTTGTGGGCGGCACTCCGGAGCTCGTCCGACAGCGCGGCCCCCGAGACGACGACGCCGAGGGGGTTCACCGCCATGATGCTGTAGTCATGGCCACGCGCCTTGCTCTGGTCCGGGGCCACCAGGCCCACCAGGAATCCCATGATGCACGCTGCCGGAGCGCGGGGCGGAGGCGCGGCTGGCGCGCGAGGCTGGGGTGCGCGCGCTGCTCGCGTGCCTCGCTCTGGAGTGGGAGATGGCTGCGGATGAGAGGACCAAGAGGAGGTGGGCGTGCCTGGGGCGATCGGGAGCGGTAGCGAAAGGGGGGTCGAGGGCGAGAGGTCCACCGGGATACCCCCACAACGCGAAGCCCCCGCCCTGACCTGAATACCCGTGGGACCCGCCTGCTGCTTCCCCACACGCCCGTTAACTCCTCGCCCTGGCTCGTGTCTCACCAATTCCTCCTCTCCTTCCCCCTCCGTAGTTGACCCTGCTCGCGCCGAAGGGCGCGCCCAGGGGGGGCGCCCGGGCGCCCAGGCCGGGCGTTCCGAGGGCCTCAGATCGCTCCCAAACTGGGGCGGGTCGCTCCCGGCCAACTGGTCGGGGCGGGCGCCGGCCGCGGCGCCGTCGTCACCGCGGGCGTCCGGGGCCAATAAGGCGTGGCCCTCCGCCATGCCTCGGGCGAATGGAGCCTGACGCCGATGGTCCTCCCAGAGATATCCGTGGAAGGCGTCCGTGGACCACCTCCCGAACCTCTTGACCGCTTCCAGGTCGCGACAGGCGTGGTACAACGCCGTCGCGCCCCCGATGCGCAGGGAGTGGGATCCCATCTGGCCTGCGTCCACGCCGCAGGCGGCAGCCGCGAGTTGGAGGAGCCCCTGCACCTCCTCCCGCATAATCGGGTGGCCATCGGGCCGGCGGAACAGGGGGAGCCCCGCCTCGGTTCCTCGTCCAAACCGGTCCGGCAGCTCCCTCTGGAGGTCGGCGAGTGCGTCCACGACACACAACTCCACCCCCGAACGGTAATGGTTGCGTACGCAACCTGCGTTAAACTGGTCCGTCTTGGACGACGTGATCGTCAGTGCTACCTCATCGCAGTCGCTGAGCCTTGCGCTGGGTGTACCTCCGCGCATCCCCTGTACGTCCTGCCCACGCACCACCCGTCCCATACTCCAGGAGCGGTCCTCTTGGACCAAATACTCCGACGCGCGGAGCATGAAGAAGTACCCCGTCATAAGCGCCGCCCATAGGATGGTCGCCTCCCGGCGCGTGGCCGTCCCGTGGGCGAACAAGTACTCTCGGAGCCAGCGCAACATCCGGGGCGTGGCCGGCAGCTTCCGTTTCGCCTTTCCGTCCCAGCGGCGGAGTCCCTCGATCGTGGTCCAGAGCCGGCGCCGATCGGAGGTCACATCCCCAAACCCGGCCAGGGTGTGGGCATATCGAATGGCGAACAGGCGCTGGCGGATGGTCGTGGCCCGCCTCTTCATCACCTTGTACAGGTACACGACATACCGGATGAGGTCATCCTCATCCGTAAGGCGGGCGTCCCGAGTCTCCCCCTGCAGGTATGGGCTCCGGCCTCGGAGCCTCCGCCAGAGTACCCAGTTACGCCACCCGGCGCTGTAATTGGCCCGCGTCCCTTCGGCAAGCTTGGCCAACATCGCCTCGGTGGCGGTCGCATCCAGCTCGCGGGGGTCGGTGAGTTCACCTTGAATCCCTTTCGGGGCGCCCCCGCCGGCGTACCGCCAGGCGGCGGGCTTCGCCGGCGCGGGAGCAGGGGCGCTGCGGGTACGCCGACGGGCCTTGCGCGGGGGGCGAGCCTCGCCGCCCACGCCGTCCATGGCGCTTGGCCTGGGCATGCCCGCGCCTTCCGGAACAGCGAAGGTCACCGCCCCGACCCGCTCCCCGCCTGCCCCGTCCACCCCTGCTGCGGTGGACCGCGCGGTAGCAGGGGGGTCGAGCTGGTCCGCCAACCGAGCGGCGTCGTCCGTCGTCTTCCCCGCCTCCAGCGCAGCCTCGAATGGCCCGCTTGGGCGATCGGGGGCCTGAAGCCAGGCCTTTAGCCACAGCTTAACCATCTCGTCATTAGCGAGTCGGTCGTGATCGGGTTCGACGCCAGCGCGCGCCCCAGGTGCCTCGCCTGCGCTCGCCGCCTCTACGGCCTGCCTCAGCAGGCGCTCCGCCCACTGGAGCACCCAGCGAGCCGTGCGACGCGGGAGTGCACGAGCGGCCTGCCGCATGCGCTCGGCGATCGGCATACCTCCAAGGCCCAAGGCATCCCACAGCTCCGCCGTGCCCCCCTGGGCGCACCAGATTTCTTTCGGGTGCAGGGCTCGCACGGTCCAGCCGCCCTCGGACCCTTCCAGGATCAGGGTGTTCGCATAGCCCTTCAACGGGTCGGGCTTCGCCCGTGCCGTATGGCAGGGCCCGCGCGGATCATGAATCACCACGCGCTGGGCCCGCCCGCCTCCCGCGGGCTGCCATGTGCCGCGCGGCCAGGGCATCATGCGATCCCCCGTCGTCGAGATCCGAGGGTCTACGAGCAAGGTGCCGTTGTTGAGGTCCAGGCGGTGCTCATCCAGCGGTGGCCGCCCTGCCTCTTTCCAGAGCTGGCAGAGGCCGCGTGGCTCCACGCAGGGCTGTCCTAGGGGGGGCATGGGGCTCGGTGCCCGAACCCGTTCTCCGCAACCCCAAACCTGGACCGCCCGCGCGCGTGCCGTGACGTCGCCGAAGTGTGTGCACAGTAGGCGCGTCTCTGGGGAGAGTGCCACATAGCCGAGGCGCCGTAAGCGCGCCCCTAGTCGCACTGCAGCGTAGTTGACGGGGGCGTCGAGCAACACGGCCAGTGGCCGAGTGGTGATCAGTAGCCGCTCCAGGCCCGCCGCTTCGCGTCCACCGGGGTCCTCCGATAGTGACGCGCACAGCCAGCGGGTCCGTGGGGCCCCAGTGGGGTCCTTGGGGTGGTCCCCGTCGTCCGGGTCCCATCGGTCACCGACATCCCACGGCGCTAGCAGCGCCGACCCACCGAGGCTCTCCCATGCCTCCCCAAAGGGGGGCCACGCGGTTCCCACCTCCAGCAGCCGCGCCCCCTCGACCTGCAGGGGGGCGTAGCGTGGTAGGGCCTCCCGGGCTCCTTTGACTTGGAGTGCAGCCGCGCGCCAGGGCCCGTCGTCTCCTGGCATCCGCAGCTCGCGCTGGGCGGCCTCCTCCACCAGCTCGCCCCACGGTGCTGCCGGCGACAGCTCGGTCCATCCGGCCTCCGCCATCCGCTGGCGCACCTCCTCCACCGTGGCACGAGTAATGAAGTCGGCCAGCTCGTTGTGGTAAGTCCGTAAGTAAAGCCCGTCCAGGATCCGGAACTTGCACCGTAGCTCCAGCATGTCCAGGACTCGAAGCAGGTGGCGCGCCACCGCGTTCCGTGCCCGGCGGCGTCGCAGCCAGCGGCTGACATTACTGTTATCAGCGACGTACGGCAATAGCAGCTGGAACCAGTCCGGGCCCTTCTCGGCCGCCAAGGCTATCAGGCAGAGGAGTTCGACCACCGCGATGATCTCCCCCTCCCCCTGCCAGGTGACCCCAGGGGCGGAGCGGAGCGTCTCCAGATAGGGAGCCGCCTCCGCCACGATGTACTCGCGCGAGGACCAGTCCAGCGCACCGATCCGATCCAGGGTGGCATCGCCTCCCAGCCAGCGCAGCTTGCCGAGCGCCCCCGGGAGTGCGAGGGCCTCGCGAAGGCCTAGCAGGCCCTCGAAGGAGGTCTCGAAGTTACCCTCGACCGGCATCTCAAAGCAGACGCGCAGCCAATCCAGGGTCTGGTGCCAATCGTCCCACGCAGCCTCTACCATCTCGGGGTCGCCCGGCGGATGGACGTAGGCCTGACCTGGGTCACCCGACAGCATCCGGTGGACCGCTGGGAGCTCCAGGCTCAGGGCTGGAGCTGCGCAGGCGCAGAACTGGCCGAGCCCACTTAGCTCCCTCGCGGTTCGCAGCCGGACCATGCGGCAGCCGAAGCTCAGCTCCGGCTCCGCCAGTAGGAAGCGCATCTTCATGGCCTTGGGCTCCGGGAGTCCAACTCGCTCGCGCTCGAAGTCCATACTGAGCCCCCAGATAATCTGCGTGGTGGAAGGCTCCCCCTCGGCGTCCCTCTTGCTGACGTTCACTGCTTCGGACCCAAACACCTCACGTATGGAGGCATCCAATGCGTCGCAGGCCATCCACGGTCGGACCCCAATGTCGGGCTCCACCACCACAGGGTCATCCATGAGCCACTCCGAGTGGAAGTGGGTGGTGTCGTGCCAGTGCGGCTCCCCAGGCCGATAGCTCTCGTGGAGCTCCCTCGCCGCCAGGGCGAGCATCATGTAATTGCCTGGGGCTCCCGTCCACCCGAACACCATGGCTAGGTAAACGACTCTGACGTCCCCCTCGATGCCAGCGTGGGCCCCCGGTAATGAGGTGCCAAAGTCCCCGACGTCCGCCGGGGCGATGTCCAGCCGCTTGAAGGCCCGCGAGACGTCCCGCTTGGCGCAGAGGAGGCGTGCTCCGGGGTGGCGCGCGCGATGCCATACCGCCGTCCTCGCCACTTGCCGATGGCGTGGCTGGACGGCAGGCGGGTGGTCGCGCTTGTGCGTGGCGGCGTTGGCCGAGAGCATCGCATGGATCATACGCCCTTCGGACGATAAGGTTCTGTCCGGTAGCTGCTTCGGTACCCTCCCCAGGGGGGCTTCCACCAGCTCCGTCAGAAAACCCTCTGCCGCCTGGGACGCCACCAGGACGATCCCCCAGGTCACATCCGCCCATACCTTCTGGTAGGCCTCGTCGATGTGGGCTCGCACGCCGGGGTACGGCTGGGCTCGCTCGCGCCTCCGCGGCGCGCCCCGCCGCGCGGAGGCTCCCCCTTCCGCTAGCTCCGGACGTACTCGAAGTGCTCTCGGCTTAAACACCGTCGCACCTTGTCCCCCAGGACACCCCGAAGGGGGTTGCCTAGGCGCTCGTGGCGCGCGCGCCTAAGCAGCGCGGCCGCTTCCTTCAGGGACCCCGTCCGCTGGAGGAGCTGATCCCCCAGCCCTACCAGGGTCCGCATGGCTTCGGGGTCATACTCAGGGTGCTCCGTGCAGAAGGTCAGGTAGACCGTGGCCAGCTCCGCCGGGCTGCACCCGTCGAGGTCCTCCGCGATATCTCTGGCCGGATCCTCGCAAGGGGGTCGTGTCTTGCCCGCACTCACCTCCCCCTGTGCCTTGCCCAATGGGGGCTTAGGAAGCCCCGCCAATGCTCGGTGCATGGCTGGGCTAAGCCTACCGCATTTTGAGCCGTCCCCTGAGGCCTGCAGGCGCTCGATTCCAGTGAAGTCGACGCCCTGCAGGCGCCCGGGCGCCTCCGCCCGGGCGATTTTGGGGGACGCCCCCGGGCCATCCTCCCATATAGGCGCCAACTGCCGACGCAGTTGGCTCACCGACCAGCGGTGATAGGCCCCTTTCAACACCTTTGCCCACGCGGCGCAAAGGCGGGGGGCCCAAACCTGCGCCTCCTTGGTGCGCTTAATGCCCGAGCCCGGCACGTGATCCTTCAGCTCGACGTGGTGGTGGTCACGGGGGCAACGTCGCGCCAACAACAGAGCGTGCAGATACAGCCGGGGGCTGACGAGCCACCAGCTGCCCTTGCGATAGCGGCTCTCTGGCGCGTCGGACGGGGCCTTACCCCAGGCGCACATGTGGATCGGGACGATCATGGCCCCCGTCGCTCGACGCAGCTCGTGCATCGGGGCCTGGTCCCAAATCTTGGGGTAGCGGCCCGAGGGGCAGGAGGACTCGATGAGAAACTCCTTGCCAGCGTCGTGTAGGATGCGGCAGGTGTCGCACGTGAACTGTGTGTGGCTGTTACCCACGCGCTCGAACTCTTTGGAGCCATCCCCCTCGGGGTGCTCCCACGTGCGGGTGCCCTGCGGGGTCCCGCCCGGCTGGGTCATGAGCCCGAGGTCGGTGTACGAGCCACACGGGGTACCCCAGCACCAAACGTTGGCCACGTCGGGGCCCATGGGGGTCCGTGCGGCCTCCTGTAGGCGCGCGCGAACCGCTGGGTCGAGGGTGTCATGATCCGGCCGTGGGCCGGATTCTCGGAGGGGGTCGTCGTAATATTCGATCGGCTCCAGCACCCGGATGCCCTCGGCGCGAAGCGCGGCCGACCAATTTCCCGAACCGGCGTACACCTCCTGGGCGATCAAACCGTACGCGAACGCGGGGTCGTGTCGAATTGGCATCGCGTTCGCCTCCAGGAGGCGTGCCTGGACGTCGGCTGGATGTTCCCCGAACGAGGCTGGCGCGCGTCCCACTGCGCGGCCCGCCCGACCTTCCGCTGCCTTGCAGTGGGTGCAGGGCGCGCTCTTGCCCGGGACGGTGGGTTCAACGTCCGGGCCTTCATCGAGCATCTCGCGCCAGCCGACACTTACGATCTCGCGGGACAGGCGTCCTGCGTGCCCCCAGCGCTGGCCTAGGGCCGCCGCCTCCGCGTGGGAGCGTGGGCGCAAGGCGCGCATATGGCCACGCCAGATCAGGGGCGGAATTACGTGATCCTCCGCGCCGACACCCGTCCCCATTAGGTGGTCCACGCATAGGCGCCCACTGCCGTTGACACGGTGCACCTGGAGCGTGACGGCGTCGAGGTCGGCGACGGGGCATGCTGCCAGGCAGCGATAGTCCTTGTCGTGGTGCGGGTGCACCGCATCGTGGACGTAGGAGCGGACATCGGCCTCCAGGGCCGTGATCCACGGTGGGGAGTCGCCCAGGGCACGCAGGGCCTCATGGGCCTCCTCCCATAGTGCATGGCGATACGTCGCGGCCAACTGCTGCACCGCGTCCGGGCTGGGCTCACCTGTGCCCTCGCCCGCGCGTAGCAGGAGCACCCCCGCAGCTACGTGCAGTAGCAGGCACTGCCGCTCCTCGGCGTCGCCCACCTCCAGGCCCATCGCCTGGCCCATCTCCTCTGTAGGGCCGAGGCGGTCCCGATAGTCGATGAAGTCCCACTGGATGCGGGTGTCCCCGTCCCAGAAGGTATAGGACCCGCGGCCTATCAGCCCGTCGGTGTCCCACGCAACCGGGCCAACCTCGGCCCCGCCCTCGGTGACGTATCCTGCGGCGCAGCTAAGCGCCTCATGCAGGTCGGCTGCCTCGCTGCTGAGACCCCGATGGCCTCGGTCCACGGCTTCCTCGAGGGCTCGCTCCAGAGTGAGCCGCTCCCCGCGCAGGCGCGCCCCCAAGACGCGCCCGCGCACGTGGCTCTGCAAGTGCTCGCTGGCCCCCTTCAGAGGCGCGAAGATGCCCTCGGATTCGAGCTCCTGCATGAGTTTGAGGCGAAGCTCCGGCCCATCACCCGCGGGCTGGGCGTCCCAAGTGGCCGCCGCGCGCGGGCGGTCGTGGTCTTCGAGCCATCCGAAGTCGGGGCCCTTAACCGCTTCCCGGAGGTCAGATTCCATCGCGGTAAGCTGGAGCGCGGTGTAGTCGTCCGGGGCCTGCCCCGGGCCCGGGTCGCCCGCTGCTCGCGAGCCGCTGCCACGGCCCCGGCCCTTTTCCTTCTGGGAGTCAGGGGCAGCAGGCGGGGAAGTGTCCTCGCCAACCTTCTCGGCCTCGGCTGCCTTGGCTTGCGAGCGCAGCTGCGCAATCATCCCATCCACCTGCTTGGGATCGATCCGGGGCGTCCCAAGGAGCCCCCCGCGCCTCGTGAGCTGCATGACTACCGAGTAGTCCAATCCGCGCGTTGACTTGATGGGGTCATGGGAGTTAGGGCAATCGCAAGCCTTCCGCGAGCAGCCCATGTGCGTGGTGGCCCCCCAGCAGATAGGGACGTTGTCCTTATTGCGGGGCGCATGCGCCACGGATCGCGTCCGCTCCGGGCGTGTTAGTTCCTTGCCCGCTGGGTACGCCCTCTTGGGGGCTGTCCCCGCTGGGGCCCCGGTGCCCGCCTTGGGCCCCGCCTTCGGCTGGGGCCCAGCCCCCGCCTTGGGCCTGTCATCCCCCTGCGCCGTGGGCCGGGGATCGCCCATTTCCTCGCTCCCTCCCGCTTTGGGCGGTCGCTTCGTGAGGTGGGCGTTCAGCTGCCCATTGAGGAGGCGCGTGAGTGCGGCCTTGCGCCGGGGCACGACCACCTGCTGGTAGTAGGCGTTCGGGTCCCCGAGATCGAACGTTCGGGGCAAATCGTAGCCGTTCTCCGGCATGAGTAGGATGTACTTGATGTCCTCCCTCCTCGGGTTCTCGGTGTCGAGCTCTCGGCAGAGCCGACGCCTCAGCTCCCGTAACTCCTCGACCCAGGTGCTTCGGAGCTCTTCCCACAGATCCTTGACCCAATGGTCTGGGAACTCCGAGGGGTCCCTCTCGAAGGCCGCCTCCAAGAACCCTAACGACCGCCGACGCTCCGCCCCGTGTGCGACCCCTATGATGGACTCGAACATCTGGATCTCGCACCGGGCCCTCTTGAACCAGGTCGCCATGTGGGTGGCGGGCCGTTGGCGGGGCTCCAGCTTGTCGTCCACAGGGAGCCGATAGCCATCGAAGTCCTCGTCACGCGCGGGGACGCAGTCGTCCACCGCCAGGTCGTGAGGGCCCGTCCCGAAGGCGAGCGCCGCGTAGCCGTGTGCCACACGGTTGGTAACCAGGCAGGGAAACCCGATCGTCTTGAGCGTGCTCTTGGAGTGCGCACACATGCGCTTGAGAGAGTCGAACAAGTCCTTCCCCGTGATCCCCTCGCAGGCCTCAACCACGAAGGTGTTGCATCCCCGGGCTATGTAAAGATCAAGTTCCTCGTCCCGACCGATCCCTGCCCTGGTGCCCCGGGCCTTAATGTCGCCCTCGGTGGCCCGCGCCTGCCGCTCGGCGGCGAGGACGTGGCGTTCGGTGAGGCGGTTCTGGCGATCCAGGCGCTCGATGATCTGGGCTTCGGCCTCGGCTGTAAGCCCGCCCAGGGCGCCCGCCGCTCCGGCGTCGTCTGGACCCCCAGCTCGCTCCCCACCCAGGCCGCCCCCGTGGGGCGTCTGGCCAGCGAGGTGGCCAAGGACCGAGGCCCCGTCGAGGAGCGGATTGGCCCCACGAGCGGCCCCCCCGCGTCCATCGCGCGCCAGCAGGTCCCGATCACCCAGCAAGCCCCGTCGTGGGCCCGTGGGTTGGATGGGGGGCATGGCACCGAAGAGCTCGCGTCGGGGTCCCTGCTTCGGGCTGGGATCCCGTCCCCGCGCCGAGCGACTCCGCGACCCCTCACGTGAGAGGCTGCCCTGCAGGGGAACCTTGTCGGCGGCCGCAGCACGCTCCCGCGCGCGCGCTTCCAGCTGCGCATCCTCCAAATCCGCGAGGGCGCGCTCTAGGTCGGACCCCAGTGGGCCCGCCGCGGCCACCTGTGCGACCCTCCGCCGCCGCTGCCGCTCCGCCTGATCAAGCGGAACCCCGAGCAGGTCCGCGGCCATACCTAATGCACTGAGGGCCGCCGCTTGGCCCCCCCGTCCTTTGAGATCCTCGGCTCGCAAGGAATCCATGAACATTTCGAGTGGGTCGGGCTCCTCAGCATCCTCGCTCACGCCGGCGGCGGCCGCCGCTAAGCGCGACGGTGCCGCCACGGGGGCGGGACGGGGCAAGCCCTCCATCCCGGGCGCAGGCTGCGCCCCCTGCGCGCCGCCCCGCCGATGGTGGCCGAGTGTGCGCACCGGGTCGTGCTGCAGCTGCTGGCGCTCCGTGTTCGTCAGGTAGCGCCGCCTCCAGCCGCTCGCGCTTTCCACGTCCACACCGTCCCACTGCTCCTGGCGTAACATCGCCAGCAGATCCTGCGGGATGTGGTGGGCGATGACACGCAACCCCACTTCCCGAGCCCCTTGGGGGACCTCGTACAGCAGCCGATTGATCCAATCTATCGGGTAGCGCCCGTCCTCCAGCGGAGGGGGGTGCCGTACGACCTCGCTGGCTGGGACCTCCACCCTGACGCCCTCGAGGCTAGTCCCGATGATAAGTCGGGCGTCCCCGCCAGTGCCCCGTACGTCGAGCCCCTCGCATTCTCCCAATAGTATAAACCAAGGACTCGCCGGGGGCGCGCCGTACGCCTCCTCGGCTCCCCGAGGGTCGCCCGGAAGTATCGGGCAGACCTTCACGAGTAGGGGCTCCTGAAGCCACCCGTGATGGGCGATCCGATCGCCCGGGGCTCCGCGGTCGGCAGACCGTGAGCGTCCGCTGGCCCTTGCTTCCGCGGAGCGTGTGCGACGCGGCTGCGGCCCAGAGGCTAGGGCCTGCGCCCCCGTGGGCTCCACATCGACAGATGGGGCCACGGCGGGCGGTGGCGGTGCAGCGGGGGGAGGTAGAGGCGGGGGGTAGACCGGCCCGGGCGCTATGCCAACCCCATCGGCAGCGTGCGCGGTCCAATCGCGCGCCCTGGCGGGGCTTGGAGCCCGCGCCCGCATGCGGCGGCGCAGGCCCCCGAGGATCCCAGGTTGGACCGTCGCTTCGACGCGCACGGTGTGACCCTCGTCCCGTCGGAGATGTTCCCCGCACATCGGGGCCCCCCCGCAGCTACCCTTCGCCATGCGGAGACAAGTGGGGAGGCTGCACTTGCGGCCGATCAGGGTAGACCGATACTTCTGCGCATGGTGGGCGCAGAGGTGCACCTGTGCATTGAGACAATGCCCAGGCCGAGGAACGTCCGACACCTCCGCGTCCTCCTGTAGCAGGACAGTGGCCTCCTGCATCCCTCGGTCGCCGCACCCCTCCGGCTGGAGGGGGCGTGCGCCACCCGCGAGCTGCGCCCCAACTTGTGCGGCTTGGCAGGGGCGCTCCTCCGCCTCCACCTCGCTCTCCGAATCGATGTCCAGGCGGCGATAGCCCGTGGCGTCGGTGATGTAGCGGGGCTCCGGCCGGCCCCGGCACAGCCATCCGAGAACCGACCAGGGTGAGCAAAGCAGCCACTTGACGACCCCGAATACCTTCCGGAGTCCCACGCCGACTGCCCGGCAGGCCGTGGCCCTTCCGTGCTCAGCCAAGTCCACGATCTGTGTGTGGTCAATGGCCGCGTACTGGTCGACGTGCATGGGATGCGCCACTGGACAGGAGGCGCACTCGACAGCACGACATAGATGCACATTCCCTGTCTCCTCGAGGTTCAGCCGCCACTTGCGACTGGTGCACCCCAGGACCTGCCCGATCTTGATGTTGAGCCCGTGGCGGTCCAGTCGGTACCGGTCCGCGAAGTTGCAGCTGATGCGGGCCACCTGCCCGTGCTTGCGCAGAAGCACGTGGTTGTACGCCCGATTGGTCCCTCGGCCGCGGACCCCCATTGTGTAGAACTCCGTCTCCACCACGCCGCCCAAGCCCGGCCCGCGCCAGCGCACCAGCAAGGGGGTCGGAGGGGGTGGGGGAAGATGGGCGCCGGGCCCATCGCCTCCGCGTCGCTGGCAGCACCGGGTAATCTGGTACCACGCCCAGCGGAGTCCCCCGGCAGCCCACAGCATAGGCTGGGCTGCGGTGTTGACGATGAAGGCCAGGGCACCCAACACGAACGTGAAGATGCCTAGGGCAAAGCATAGGACCGCGGTCTCCCACCAGTACCCAAGCATCTTAACGCCCAGGCGGTCGACGGCGGATCCAATCCATCCGCCACTCGTGCGGATCGTGCCCGGGTGGTCGGGGGAGCTTACCCACGCTCCGTAGCCCACGAACTCGAAGACCCAGGCTGCGAAGCCCCAACCGGGACCCGGCCCCGCCTCCGGGGGCGGGGTAGGTGGCGGCGGCGGCGGTGGGGGTACGTTCCGGCCAGCCCACCAATGGGGCAGGTGCGGGACCCAACCACTCCACCCCCAATACCCGTCCAGCCCACGCGGCAGGTCAGGCTCACCATCGCCCGTCCGGTTTCCCGGGGCGGACGGCTGCCCAGGCGCGCCCGTGGGCTCGTTGTTACCTCCGTGCGCCGGCGTAGCTGGGCTGCCCGAGGGCTCGCCCTCGCCTACGCGCCCGATGCCCGCGGTTGTGGTCGTTGTAGTCGACCCTGACCGCGGCGGCGGTGGGACGCCCGGCGTCCCCGGGGGCTTGGCCTGCGGCCCTCGCCCCTTTCCCCTGCAGGCGCGGGCTTGGCGGGCGGTCCTCGCCCCTTGCCTCGCCCCCCACCGCCTGCCGGCAGCGCTGTCGGCCCGGGCAGGGCTGGCGGCGTCGGCGCTGGGACCTCCTGTCCCCCGCGCCCGAACGGCAGCCAGCCAAGTGCCCCTTGGACCGTGAGAGCGCCGCCCGTAACCAAGATCATCAGGTGCGCCCCCAGGAAGCCCACAGCCATGGCACCACAGGCGCGCTACCTAGTCCGCGGACTAGCACGGCTGTGGTTATGGCCGCCCCGCGGCCCCCTGGAACACCCGCGCGTCGGCCAGAGCCGAACGCTACGGACCCAAAATGGCTACCTGAGCCCACACCCCCTCCCACTTAACCTGCAGTCTACAACCAATCAGACTATACAAGATGGGAGGAGGAGGAGGAGGAGGAGGAGGAGGAGAATGGAGGAGGAATGACGCAGGACGACCACCTGCTCTACCTTGGCGCTCTGGACCCATCCTGTTGGGCCGTGTCGCCTAGGGGTCGCCGAACTTCGCAGGCACGGCTGGACACGGCGCTCCCGCCCGTGTGGGCGATGAGCCGTCTGCTGCTGTGCCCGCGCGGACTCCTTTCGGGCCCCAGGGCCTTGGCAGCTTGCCTACATAAGAAGGGGGAGGCGGAGGACGAGGCCCGGCCAGGGGCAGGGCCTCGCATCGGCGATGCATCGTCGCTGCGTTGCCGAAGCATCGGCCATGCCTCGGCGATGCATCGACGTCCGCGTGGAGCACCTCGGGCTCCACAACCCGTTGCATCGGCGATGCATCGGCGATGCGGCACAACCCTCCGCGCCCCGCTTTTGCTCCGCCCCCACGAGGGAGGCCTGGGAGATGGCTCTGGCCATGCCGACCGCTTCCGAACAGCTCTGGCTGGGGGAAACCCGAAAGGTATCGATACCGCTATGCTCCCCGGACCTCTCCCGGCGGTGCTTCCCGACCAGACAGTCGAGGCGAATCCGGCGGTGGCGACGAGGGCCCCCGAGGAGGCCCCAAAAGAGGAGCACCGGCGCAGGGAAGGCGGCATGGGTATCAGTACCCTCTACCTCCTCCGACGCCTCCGAGCAGCTTCTGCGGCGCACTCGGCGGCCGAGCGCAAGGGCGCGCCGCGCGCGCCGCGCGCGCCGCGCGCGCGCCCTCCGGCGGAGGCGCATCTCCGCCTTCAGCGCGGCCAGGGCCGGGTCGCCGCCGCCCTGCCAGCCCCAGGGTGTGAGCTCGGGGGGGGAGGGGGCCCAGAGGCCCTCCTGCGGCTCCTCGCCCAGGGCCTCGTCGTCATCCTCGCGGGAGCCTCCCATGCCAACTTGTCGGCTCTTGCGAAGCGACGCTCATCAACGCCAAAGCGACGCGAATCGACACTAAATCGACGCTAATCAACGCTTCTCGACGCTAAAGCGACGCTCATCGACGCTAGATCGGCGCTATCTCATCGACTCCCAAACGCTGGGTGACGCTAAAGCGACGCTCATCGACGCTAGGTCGGCGCTATCTCATCGACTCCCAAACGAAATTGAGAGGGTATACCAGGCTCCCGTGATTCGCTACTTACCGAACGGGGTGTGCCTGGGGGAGGAGGGGGCCCAGAGGCCCTCCTGCTGCTCCTCGCCAAGGGCCTCGTCGTCTTCCTCTCCTCACCATCGCCGTCGTCCCCTGGGATCCTCGGCGTTACATGTGCTTCGAAACTGGTGCCGTCGCATCGCTTCGGGCCCTGGGACCCTCACGGAGCGAACCAGCTAGAATAAATATGCGGAAAAGTAGGGTCCAGGGCTCTTGGTCACGAGATGTGTGATGTTTTAACTTTTTCGTGGCGTCGGATCTTAGGGTTGACCTCGTCCATGTACTCTCCGTCTCTTCTGCCTTTCGGAGGCACATCATGGAAAGCCTTCTTGAGAATGATTACAAGCCATTCGGCACGATTGCAAGCCATTCGGCCCGATGGATGCGCCGGAGGCGCCGGGAGGGGGGGGGGGAGCCCATGCGTCGATTCCATAAATCCGCGCGGAGCGCACCCAGTTTATCGTCATGGCGTTTTTCTTCTTCGAGGGAAGGCCTTCTCCTTCTCATTCCCCCCCCCCCTCTCTCGCCGCCGCTCGAGGGCGCACAGGGCCCCCCCGCCCCGCCCCCCCCTCCCCGCCGCGGAGGGCGGCACCGCCACGGCGGGCGCACCAGCAGGCGGCGCGGCGGGCGCATCTGGCCGCAGGGGCCCGCCACTCAGCATCCAAGCCAGAGGAGAAGAAGAGGAAGCAGGAGACGCAGGCGGTAGGAGGAGGAAGAGGTGGAGGAGGATGAGGAGGATGTCGAGGAGGAGGAGAAGGAGGAGGAGGGGAAGGATCGGAGAGGGGGAGGAGGAGGAGGAGGAGGAGAGAGGAGGACGGAGGAAGAGAGGAGGAAGGAGGAGGAGGAGAAGGATGAGAGGAGGAGGAGGAATCGAGGAAGAGGAGGAGGATCGAGAAAGATAAGAAGGAGGATGAGGAGGAGAAGGAGGAGGAGGAGGTCGAAGGAGGAGGAGGAGCAGGAAGAGGAGGAGGAGAATCGAGGGAGGAAGATGAGGGGAGGATTGAAGAGGAGGTGGAGGGAAGAGGAGGAGGAGTAGCATCGAGAGGTGAGGAGGGCGGTGAGGCGGAGGAGGCGGAGGAGGCGGAGGGCCCGTGGAGACCACGGCGGCCAGCCCTGGCGTGTTTTTGTTCGTCCTTCCCAGGCAGGCCTCTCGAGGGCTGATCGTCGCCGCGGCCGGGTGCGCCTCAAAAAAACAAAACGGGTCAGGATGGGCCTCGGGAGGGGACCTGCAGTTGATGGGCTCATTTACCACCACCACTACCATAGGTAGGAGAGGGAGGAGGAGGAGGAGGAGGAGGAGGAGGAGGAGGAGGAGGACCTCCTCATCCTCCCTTCTCCCCCATCCTACATATGGCAAGTGTGGTGGAAGATCTGCCCGTCAGCAGTCGGCCCGTGTCAGAAGGACGCGCGATAAAGTGATGCAGGGTCCCCCGGCCTCGGAAGCCGCAGTTTCGAATCTCTCGATCTGCGGATGCGAGACCGAGAGCGGAGCGAGAGGCGGGCCACGAAAGTGGCCAAGGATTTACCCGGATGATGCAAGTATATGATCACCAGGGAGGGGGGAGGAGTGAGTAAGGAGTAGGAGAGGAGTAGGAGGAGGAAGGGGAGGATGAGAGGGAGTATGAGGGAAGGAGGAGATGTGTAGAAGTTGAGCAGAGAAAGTGACCCGTGGGAAGGTTGCCCCTGCCTACCGTGCGGGTTTACAACATGGTGAAATGTAGCGGCGGGGGAGCCTCGGCTGAGGTGGCGTGTCGGGGGACCGCAATGTCTCCCAACCACCCCGTGCCTTTTTCCGTTCACTAAGTAACCCCGGCTTTGCTCTCTGTGTTCCCCCATCTGTCTCTCTGTCCTCTCTCCTCCCTCTCCTCTTCTGTCTTTTTTGATCCCCCCGTCTGTCTCTCCCTCTCTCTCTCTCCTTTTTGTTCTCTCTCTCTCTCTCTCTCTCCACGGTCCCACGTTTCAGCGCACCGGCCATGCAGACGTGCTGCAACGGATTTCTTCGTGGATGTCTGCTGCATGGATTTCTGCCCGAAACGGCGCGTTAAAAACGACATGAATTCCGCGTGGATGTTTTAGGTGTTCATTCCTGGCCAAACACTCACGCGAAATTCACCCCGAAATCCGGAACGAAATTCTCCGGGACACTCCGGGCCCATCCGGCAAGTTCGGTGAGGTGTTCTGGGATACCGAGGTCACGGCACAGTCCGTCACCGCACAACCTGTTGATCCCGAAGAACCGTCCAACCTTCCACCCAAGACAGCCTCCCAAACAGCCATGAAGCGCCCTGAGAGGGCCCTGAGTCGGCCCAAAGAAGCTCCCAAGACGGCTTGCGACTGCGTCGGACGTGCCAGGAACGCCCTTAGACGGCCAAAGAGGCCCCCAAGAAGCTCAAAAGGGCCCCAAAGAGGCCCAAGGAGGCAACCAAGAGGCATCCAAGAGGCCCCCAGGAAGCTCCCAGGAGACCGCAAGCGTACCCCAAGAGGATCCCAAGAAGACTTCTTCTCGTGCTTTTTCATCCCTCTCCTCTTCTTATTATTATATTGCTCTTCTGTTTCGTCGTCTTCTTCTTCTTCCTCCTCTTCTTTTTTATTCTTCCTCTTCCCCTCTGAGGAGGGTAAAATCGGGGGCGCGCACACATGGATTCGCGATCCATGAATCTGCGCGCGGTCGCCAAATCCATGGATCGGGGGAGGTGCCCTCCCCAAAATGCGGCCAGTGCCGCCTCGCTCGGCGGCGGAAATCCGCGATTTCCCTTGGAAACGAGACCCGCCGCTAATCCACACCCCCGTGATCCATGTTTACGATCACCTGATATAGAAAAAGGAACAATCACATCAACATAGTGTTTTGGCGCTCCGCGCGAATTTCTTGGATCCGCGCCAGGGGCGGCGCCGGAGGCGCCGCCAGGGGGGCACCCAGCGCGGACTCAAGAACTCCGCGCGGAGCGCCAACAGTTTCTATTGATGTGTTTTTGTTTTTCACATTCTGCTCCCAGCAGATTATGTTTATGTGATTGTTTCCTTTTCGATACAGAGGGGCATCGGGTCACCACTGGTCACGTACGCGCCGGCCCCCCAGCCCCCTGGGGGGCACGCGGGCCCCGACGGGCCGAACACCCGGCCTGATGTTGCATATTCGGTGAGACCTGTATGTCCCGTCGCGTCGCTGTGCGCGTCCCGTCCTCGTTGGACCCGCGAATCCACATGAACGACGATCAACAACGGGTCATACGCGAGATGAGACAGCTACCTTACGCGATGGCTTACGCGGGCCGCCGGCGCGGCATGCTACTTTGGAGCCCAGGGCGCTTACGCGCGACCTTACGCGGGCAGCTTACGCTCCAATGTCGGCGCAAACGACCCCGTTTTGCTGCGTCGCCCACATTGAATCTACGTCGGGACCATAGACAGACGTGCGCCGCCGCAACTGGGCCGCGCGCGCCGGCAGGACTAAACATGTCGGAGCTGGCCGGCAGGCCAGCTCCGACACGCTTCGCCGCCTGGCCCAAGCGGAGGAGGAGGAGGGCCAGGAGGAGGAGGAGGAGGAGGAGGAGGAGGAGGAGGGCAGGAGGAGGGGGAAGGGGAGGACGGGAGCATGAGGAAGAGAAGGAGGAGGAGCAGGAGGAGGAGTCTCGCGCTTCGCACCGCAGGCCATGCCACCTTCCGACCATAGATCACCCGATCACTATCGCCACTGGCATGGCCTTGGCCCCGCAGGCCGGCATGCCCCTGTGGGTGGAGGCATTCGCTGTTCCCTTCTGCTTTCGCGGGGGCGGGTGACCTGGTGGGGTGAGATACCGTCGCCCGATGGGGACTGGCATCGGCTGGCAAAGCTCCGGGTTGCGTACAGACAGCTCCCCCCTTTCCCAGGTAGCCCGGGCCGCCTTCGACAGGCCCCCCCGAGCAGGCCCAGCTGGCCTCAGCAGGCCCCGCGAAAAAAAGTTGTCCTCACTGGGGCGGGTCCCTTCCCCTTCCTCAAGCAGAGGCGCGGAGCTGCGCCCCAGGGGGGCGCCGGGCCGGGAGGGCCGTTGCGCCGATGGTTTAGACCCGCGCCTCGGCTGCTCGGGGGGGGCAGCAGATGGCCCTAGCTGGGAATCTCAACTAACCTGGGGGCGTGAGGGAGGAGGGTTGGGGGGGGGGGGGGGAGGGGGGGGTGGAGGAGGAGGAGGTGGGAGGGAGGGGGGAGGGAGGAGGGGGGGGAGGAGGAGGAGTGCTTCGCGGAGGCAGGTCGGTATGGAACGGGTAGCGGCCACAGGTGTCTGGCGGAGGAGGAGGGGGGGGATGAGGCGGCGGGGGCGGAGGTTGGTAGGGCGTGGCGGATGTCGGAGGTAAAAGAGGAGGAGGAGGAGGTGGAGGAGGAGGAGGAGGAGGAGGAGGTGGAGGAGGAGGAGGAGGAGGAGGAGGAGGGTGCGCAAACCGAAGCCTCACCAGGATCGGTCAAGCGATGCCGATCCTCGCGCCCGCTCGTGGCCTCCCTGCAGAGGCATGGCACCGCGGCTCCACCTGCAGTGGCCTCCGGCGAGACAGGCGGGCACGAGGCACAGCCCACGGAGGCGCGCTCCGCGAGCCGGCCTCGGCTGCGACGGAGGTGGGCGGCCTCCGTCCGAACGCGACACTCGCGACCAGGAATGCCGGCGAATAGTCATGGACGCGAGCGGCTGGAGCCTCCCATTCCATCGGGAATGCCCTGGTCCCTCTGCTGTCCTCCCACCCCGGGTCAGCTCACCGAGCTCACGTCGATCCAGCCAGGCTAATCATACGAAGTCTTGCTCCGCAACCGGCGTTCGTTCCACCTTGGCAGCGCCCGCGAAACGAACACCCTCCCGACAAACGACACAGGCCGAGTCCAACCATGAACGCAGAGCGGCCCCCCAGGCCCCGCGGCTGCCCCGCATGAGCAGTCCAATGAGCAGTCCGCCCAAATCAGCACGTCTTCATCTCATCCTGGGCCGCTCTTCGACCGCGCCGAGGGCCCAGGGAGGGCCCCTTTCCCTCACGCTTATACTTTCCTCCATGCGTGGTGTCTGTTCCCTTGGGATCCTGCGTGGCCACCAGGCGCTGTGCGATGCGGGCCTGGTTTGGACCAGATTTGGAACACGGTTGGGACCAGATTTGGACAGGATCGGGACCAGAGTAGACTCGACACTTCACACACACACACACACACAAAAAAAAAAAAAAACGAAGAGAACGAGGAGGGTGCGGAACAGAAGAGCGAGGAGGAGCAGGAGGAACGGCCAAATGCTGTCCGACTGCGGCCCCGATGCAGGAAAGGCTGCCAGGCTGCTATCGACGTCGCCGCCCAAAGCTCCTCTGAACAGACGTCGAGGCCATGCGGAAGGCCCTGGCGTGAAGAAGGCGGGGCCCGGGGGACACGGGTCGTGGACCCCAGCGCTTCTCCACGGGACGGGCGTCTCATCCCGAGCCACTTTTCTCTAAAGGGGCCCAGGGACACACAAATAAATAGACACGGATCCCAGGATTCCCCGTATTCTTTCATATGTTCTGGACTTTTGTCTTCCCCCTCACTTCCGATATTTCCCCATATTAACTATATATATATATGTATATATTATATATACTTCCCTGGGAGTCGACGATGTATTGTGCCTGACTGTTTCCCACTCCTGATGTTCAAACCATCCTGGGCCTGGCAGGCCTGACCTGCAGGATCGAATCGCGAGTGTGCATCGGATCGGAACCGCATCGGATCGGCGGCGAATCGCCCCGCATCGAATCGACATCGACCTCGACATCGGATCGCCGGGCCCGGCTCTGGCTGGCCGCGGCCGATACCAGCGAATCGCATTCCGTCGCATCGAGTCGGCATGGTGGCCCCGGCGGGTGAAGTGAGCCGCATCGAGCACAATCGTGGGCGACCCAGCTTAAGAACCCCGCGGGCCTCGCACGCCAACCTGTGAACAAAAACGCAGGTCGGCTATATAGCAGGAGCTCGAGCACAGGAAACCTTCCACAAGAAACCCAGCCCTGAGACCCCAGGGCGTCCATGGATTTCCTGGCGCAGGAAATTCGCGCCTTCCACAGCAAGACCATCGAAGCCCAAGACAGGCAAGCGGGGTGCTTCTTGGCGTGGGTCTCCACTGCACACGCAAGAGCGACCTTAGGCAAGAGGGACCTCTGGTGCGTGGCTCTCGCAAAGGGCTCGGGGAGGCCAAACCCGGGCGCGCAAGCTGCTGGCACAGCACCGCATGCAGCGATCGGGGGACGCCAGTGGGCCCGCACCAAACCCAGACCCCCGTCGCCATGATTTTTTCATGACGTCGACCCCCACAAGTCTCGACCCATTCCCCGGGACTGGCTTTTCATCCTGAGTCGTTGTTTCACTGTCCCGAGGCCCGGTACGGGCCCGCAAAGGCTGAAAATACAGAAAAACTTCCCGTCGTAATTTTTCAGCTATTGGCGGCGCGCAAGGGGGGGTAGAGGGAGGGGGGAAGGCTTCTTAGAAGGGCTCTGCTTCTGAGAAGGGCTTGGCCTTACATCTATAGACAAGGCCCGCGCCTCCTAAGAAGCAGGGGCGCTTCTAAGAACCCTGCCCCCTCCCCCTACCCCCCTATGCGCGTGGCCGACATGACTCGAGGGGGTCTGGGAAGGTCACTCCAGCGAAGGGTCCGTCCTGCGCGGAGGCGAGCAAAGGCAGTGCCCGACGCACGCCGAGAGCGCGCAGCAGGGAGCGCGACAGGAGGCGGCGCGAAGGGCCCAGGCGCGGCCGCTTCGCAGGGTGCGGCGCCAGCTCCGCCTCCGGGTCCGCGCTCGCGCGCGCATGCCCCTCCTCCTCCTCCTCCTCCTCCTCCTGCCCCTACATCCTCCTCCCTCCTCCTCCTCCTCCTTCTCCTCCTGCTCCGCCTCCGAATCTCCTCTTCTCCTCCTTCCTCCCCTGCCCCCCCTCCTCATCCACCTCCTCCTGCCCTCCTCCTGCTCCAGCATCCACCTCCATCTCCCTCCTATCCAAATCCTCCTCCTCTCCTCCTCCTCCCCTGCCCCCCATCCGCCTCCGCCACCTCATCCTCCTGCTCCTCCTCCTCCTCCTCCTCCTCCTCCTCCTCCTCCTCCTCCGCTTCGCAACGTGCGGCGCCAGCTCCGCCACCGGGTCCGCGCTCGCGCGCGCATGCCCAGATCTCCAACGATGTATGTTTCTGCGGCAGGTTGGTGTCGTGACGACCCCGGTGTTGGTTTCTGACACTGCGCGGATCGTTCACCTTTGAACGATCGGCGGCTTTTCGGTCGCCCGATCGTTCGATGTAGGCCGATTCTGGGCCACTGGCGGCGTTCAACCTTGAACGCCTGCGGCGGGGTCGCTGCCGGTCGGCACGACGCGAACCTACCGTATGTGGGAGCGTCTCTTCGACTTCGGCATCTGGGGCCCAGTTGTTCGCAGATCCAGGGCGAGAATGTGGGCCCCTGGAAAAAGGGTCGAGACCAGTGTGGCCGCGCAGCGTAAGAATCGTATCGTCGAATGGTATCGTCGGGTGTCCAGGTGGCCGGCGGTGGTTCCAGAGTAATAGAATTGGGACGCACAGAGACATACTAGTACTATATGTCCTTCTTGGAGGCGGGCACCCAACCCGAACTTATAGTATACCCATCTTGTATTGTATCGTTCCCCGAACGGTGTGGCCACCAAGCGCCCGCAATGACGCATATACTACATGATTCCTCGATGCGCGCGTCGCCCCTGGGGAGCGACGCACACATCGCAAAGCTGGGGCGACGCCGATATAGCCCGGACGAACAGTACTCAAACACAGACAGCTTCGGACGCCCGCGCGAATCTCTACAGGATCTGCGCCAGACCCACCCGGCGGTGCCTCTCTTGCGCCGCCAGGTGGCGCGCGGAACGGGGTCCGGCGCCGAGCCAAGACGTCCAAGCCGACGAACTCCGAAATCCTATGCTCGTGCCAGTCCCCCAGAAAGCTTGCACGTGAGGGTTCGAAATACAGTCGGCCGGTATGCGCGATAAGGATGCACCGACCCCCGTCCCTTGAGCCCCGACGCATCTGGCAACGGCGAGCTCCGGCCACGAGTGGGCTCCCCTGACCGACGTCTCGAGGAGCGGCCCGCAAACCGGAGCCCCTCCCGAGCCCAACCTCGACCTCGCTTGAACATTACACCAAAGAAAAACCCAAGCAGTGGACGGTTTCATCGATAAGGAGATCGAATGGGAAGCCGGGAACCCGGACCCCACCGAAATCGGCCAGGAACCAACAACCAGGAACCCGGGAACCCGGAACTGGGAACTCGGGAACCAGCCGGCCACCAGCATCGGCGGGACACCTTCGCCAAATCGTTCAATTTCCGCTAGGACCCCTTCAATGCAAGCACTGATTTGGACGCCCGGAATGGGTACGGAAAAAATTGGTACAATGCCCAACAACAAATGTTGTCCCAAACCAACAGCGGCTGCTGTTGGGCAGGCGGCCTTCAGTCTCAAATGTACACAGGCCGCGGCGACACCGACAGCGAGTCCGCTCTTGGGCGCTGTGCCCATTCTTTCCGTAACCCACTCCGTTCGTGGCGAACTGATTGAGGAACCTTGGACTGTGTCCAGGGCGGTGGCGCTTGCACTGACCCCCGTCTCCAGGCTCCCGGCCCCCTTCTCGCTTCCACCCCCCCCCCCCGGGCTCGCCGCCGAGCGCAGGCCAGGGCGGTTTTATTTTGGCGGGAGGAGGAGGGGACCAGGGGGGGCGAGCGGAGGCGGACCGCTGGCCTCGGGGGTGGAGGAGGAGGAGAAGGAGGAGGATGGAGGAGGAGGAGGAGGACAAGGTGGAGGAGGAGGAGGAGGGATGAGGACAAGGAGAGGAGGAGGAGTGAGGAGGGAGGGAGGAGGAGGAGAAGGAGGAGGAGCAGAGGTGGCGGAGAAGGTGGAGGAGGAGGGAGGAGGAGAAGGCGGAGGGAGGAGGAGGGAGGAGTAGGAGGGGGAGGGACACGGAGGAGGAGGAGGAAAGGAGGAGGAGGAGGAGGAGGGGGTGCGGGGGAGATGGAGGAGGAGGAGGAGAGGAGGAGGATGGAGGGGTGGAGGAGGAGGAGGGGAGGCAGGAGGAGGCGGAGTGAGGATGCCGGATGGAGGAGGAGGAGGGGCGGATGGTGGGGAGGAGGAGGAGGAGGGGGAGGACAAGGAGGAGGAGGATGAGGACAAGGAGGAGAAGGAGGAGGAGGAGGAGGAGGAGGAGGAGGATGAGGGGTGGAGGAGGAGGAGGCGGAGAAGGAGGAGGAGGAGGAGGCGGAGAAGGAGGAGGAGGAGGTGGAGGAGGGGGAGGAGGTGGAGGGAGAGGTGGATGATTTCCTCTCCCCGGGAGGGCGCGGGCGGCGCGGGCATGTCGCGAGCGTCGCGCACCCTCGCGGGGGGGAATCTGGCCCGGGACCTGGTCGATCAGCTCCGAAAACATCAGCGCTGCAGTGGAGGCCAGTCCACGAGAAGCTCTCTACAAGAAACCCAACCCTGAGACCCCAGGACGTTCATTGACTTTTCGTGTGGGAACGTCTTCTTCCCATAGCAACACTATCGAAATCCAAGAAACCCAGGGCACCCTGGAGGCAAGCAGGGTGTTTCTTAGCATGGCCCTCCACTGTACCTACGGAGCAACTTGAACCCCCAAACCAAGGCATCGAGCCGAATCGTCGTGGCGACTAGGACACGCCAGAACCGCAGAGCACCGCCACGCGTCTCCGGCAGAGACTACGCAACGACCAAGGCACGCAAGCGGAAAACGAGAGGGGCGAGGGAACGGGAAGGGGAGAGAGGAGCACGGGGACCCCTCACACTCTTCGGGAGCGCGGGGGAGGGGTGCGAAGGGCGCAACGACCACGGCACGCAAGCTGAAAATGAGGGCGGGAAGGGAAAGGGAAGGGGAGAGAGGGACGCGAGAACCCCCACACTCTTCGGTAGCGCAGGGGAGGGGGGCGAAGGGAGGCAGCAGGGAGCAGCGAGAAAAGGAGAGAGAGAGAGAGAGAGAGAGAAATAAAAAAAAAAAGCGGTCGGGACGGCGGCGGTCAGCTGGCGGAGAGAGGGGGATGGCGAAGCAGGTGGCGAGAGGGTCCAAGGTGGTGAACCATTGAGATGGCCGGCTGCTGCGTCATGGAGTCCCCGTCCTACCAGCTGGTCGGCTGGCACGCTGCATGTAAATCCACTGGCGGCTCGACGGTGACCTGGGTGTTGTCAGAATCCCCCTTGGTACCAAATGCTTCGGGAGGCGACGAGGGGGGAACGTTTGGGGGGACCAACCAAAGGGGGGGAGAAACGTCGAGCTAGAATCGACGAAACATCGCCCAATGGAAAAAAGATTGGCACCAGACGGCGAATCCGCAAGCTCCTGTGCGGGGTGGTCTGTCGGAACCCTTGTCGGCGACGACTCTGCGATTGGGAGGTCGATGCCTTCTCCCACGAGCCCTTTACCCTAAGCACACGCTGCCCCTGACTTTCCAACATCGTTCTCGGCCCTCGTCTCGCGCATGGCCTTGCCGATGCGCCGTCCGGGCGCGGCTTCTTCCTGCCATGCCCTGTCCCCCCAGACCCTGTGGCGCCTGCTGGAGCTGCTGTGGATACCGCGGCTGCGGCTGCAGCTGCTGCGGCTGTGGCTGCAGCTGCGGCGGCTGTGGCTGCAGCTGCTGTGGCTGCAGCTGCGTCGGCGGCTGCTGCTGCATCTGCTGCGGCTGCTGCGGCTGCGCCAGGGAAGCCCACGGCTGCAGGAAGGATTTGATTGCCCGAAGAGGCAGAGACACCGAGTGGAGAAAACATCGCATTGTGCCTTAGCTGTGCCTTCCTTGTCCCGTCGTCGGAACAAAGGGCAGGCCGAGCGCCCAGGGAAGACTGCAGCACCCTCATCTGCGCCTCCAACGTGCCTTCCCCGCTTTCACTCACCCATCCACTTTCATCTACAGTCAACCCGTATAAGAAGGACGCACGATGAGGATGCAAGGGCCTTAGAAGGCCATGTCGATACTTTCGCGGGGCGGGGCGCGGCCAGCGATAGCGGCCCGCTCATCCTTATTATGAGGGTTGACTTGGAAAACAGAGAGACAACATACACATGAACGTGTGGCGCTCCGCGCGGATGTCTTGGATCGGCGCGGGGCGCCAGAACTTAGTGGAGTTCGTCTTCTTCGATTACCATGCGGGGCTGGTTCTAGTTAGGTTACCTAACTTCGCGCCCCGCGCCCCGCGATGAGGGATACGGTTGAGGCCAGTCCACGAGAAACCTTCCACAGAAACCCTACCCTGATATCCCAGGACATCCACTGATGTTTGGTGTGGGATCGTCACGCCTTCCATGGCAAAACCCTCGACACCCAAGACACCTAGGGCCCCCTGGAGGCAAGCAGGGCGTTTCTTGGCATGGGCCTCCACTGTGCTGTGTGCGGTCTGACTGTAGTTAGGCCACCCAACTTCGCGCACCGCGCCCCGCGATCAACGGTACTCCTCGCGCCATCGCGCATCGCGCCCTTGGAGAAGAGCAGCCGCTACACGGCCCCGACCGCGCCGCACGAAGCAGCGCGAGGACATCTTGGCGCCCCTCACGGGCGACGCTGTTGTCTCGCCGCCTGCCGTGCGTGAGGGGCCAAGGCCTGGCGCTGGCTCGAGACTCAGAGGCGAGCATGCAGGGTTAATTCCCCGCTCTCGACATCATTGTTTCCGTCGGCGGCGAGACAGAAGCAGTCCGCTCCAGCGCGTGGCTAATCGGGGCCACCGAAAGCGAAGCGTCCGGCGTGCAAGAGGAAGGAACGAAGACGAAGGCGGCCCTCTCTCGAGACAAAGAGAGGAGAACGCTGGATCGTGTGCGTACGGTCCCAAGCCCGAGCTCAAACCGCAGCGGCCCGTCGGGGAATGGGCGTGGCGGTGTGGAGGCTCTCCTCTACGAGCTCTGGCTTCTCGCTGCTGGCATCTGCTGGAGGAGGTCTCCCACGGGCCAGCGATGATCGAAGGGCCGACCTCGCCACTCTCGGGCGGGTGCTAGGGGGGGGGGGGGGGGGGGGGGGGCAAAAAATGGAGGGTGAAGATCAAGGCCCTACAGGGATCATCTAGGGCCTCTTTCGGGCACCTGTTGGCTCTAAAAGCGGCCCAAAGGGCCCCTTTAGGGCCATGTTCTTCACCCCCCATCTTGCTCACCCGCCAATGCAACCCGCCCGACACTCCCTGCCCTGCCGCGCTGGCATCTGCCAGCCGGGCTAAGCTGCAGCAACCCCGTGCTGAAGCTGCGGCGGAGTCACGGAAGGGACATCGGGCGTCCCGAACGCCACCAATGGACTCGCAAAGATGGCGCAGCGCCCTCTTCTGGAAACGACATCGCGCGGAAGCACGTGTACCGAGCACACTTTTTGGATTTGGGCCCTCCTCCTCCTCCTCCTCCTCCTCCTCCTCTCCTCCTCCTCCTCCTCCCCTCCTCTGCCTCCACCCCCCTCCCCCTCCTCTTCTACTCCTTCTCATCCTCCTCCTCCCCTTCCTTCTCCCCTTATTCCTCCCCCTTCCTCCTCCTTCCTTCCCCTCCTCCTCCTCCTCCTCTCCTCCTCCTCCTTCATCCTCCTCCTCTGCTCCTCCTCTCCTCCTCCTCCTATCCCTCTCCTCCGCCATCCTCCTCATCCTCCTCTCCCTCCTCCTCTTCCTTCTCCTCCTCCTCTTCCTCCTCCTCCTCCTCCCTCTTTTCTCCTCCTCCGTCCTTTCTCCTCCTCCTTCTCAGCTCCTCCTGCTCCTGCTCTCCTGCTCCTCCTGATCCTGCTCCTGCTCCTGCGTCTCCTCCTCCTCCTCCTCCTCCTCCTCCTCCTCCTCGCTCCCACTCCTTTCGCATGCTTGTGGCCTCGTAAATGGGGTCCGATTAGATGGGGTCGGTGGATCGCGCCGCACCGGCGATACATCGACGACACATCGCCGATGCATCGGCGATGCATCGGCGACGTCGGCGATGCATCATCGCCGTGGGAACGGAGAAAATCGGGCTCCACATCGCGCCGCATCAGCGATACTTCGGCGATGCATTGGCGATGCGGCGCGATCCTCCGACCCCATCTACTCCGACCCCATTTAGGAAGCCTAGATATGCGGCACCTCGCTCATTTTTCAGGCCCCCGTTCCGTGCACGAGTTTGGCAATCGCAGGCTGGCTCGTGTGGCGTTCTCGGTTTACCCGGCGACCTTCTCTTGGCCCAACGGAATGTCGACGGGTAAACCTTCCCTTGGCCAACGGATGCAGTGCTAAAAGATCGCCCAAGGGCCTTCGGCGAGCTTGCCGTTCTGCATCCGTTTTTCATGGCCCCGGGGCCCAGACACGCGTGCCTCGGGGGCCGAAATCCGCAAGAGATGCCCCGGGCCCGAGAGAGCCAGATCGACTGAGATCTGGCCTTTGAGAATCTCCGGGCCCCCTCGGGTCGTGGGCGCGCAAACATGAATTAGCGTTATGTTGCTCCCATCGTACTTGAGGACCACATCCCAGAAATGATCTCGAGCGCCCAGAGATTTTGAAAGGAGCACCACTAGGCCAAGGCGCGCTGGATATGGATATAACAATCGAGCCCGTAGGGGGCAACTTTATACGTATCCGCCGCGCCTGGGGTTTCTGGGGGAGGGAACCCGAAACTCCAGATCGCAGTGGATCTATGGTTAGAAGTATTGCCCTCATTATGATGAGAAGCGTGTACCTTCGTGTGAATTCTTGTCCGACCCTGAGGACATCTCTCGTGGACGCCACCCTGGCCTTTTTCTTGCCATCTGCGTCCCTCCGGCGCCCAGGGCGAGGGGCCGGAAGGACTTGAGCGCCTGGGGCCCTCGGCTCTCGATCCAGCGGCGCGCTGGTGGGGAAGTGAGAGGCTGGCCAGCGCTCGGACGTCCATTCCCCGTGCATGCCTCGATGTCGCGCGTGCTCTTTTTACCACCAGATGGCCAAAATTTCCACCACCGCTACCAGATGTAGGACGGGGAGAAGGGAGGCTCAGGATGTCCTCCTCCACCTCCTCCTCCTCCTCCTCCCTCTCCTGCCTATGGTATTGGGGGTGGAAAATGGGCCCATCGCCGCAAGGTGGCCAAAACGATGATCCTCGATGGGCCTGGCCAGGAACAGTGCACGCGTCCGAGCGGTGCTAAGGAGGGGGGCAGACCTTCCCAGGAGGCCGCGGGGCTTCTCGGAAGCCCTCGCGCCTTTGGGGAAGTGTTCTGCGTCTTCGGGGAAGGCTGGGAACACTCCTCAACAGGCCCGATGCCTTCTGAGCCTTCTTTTGGTCGACCCCAAAAGGGGTCCAGCTGAAAGAGGGTGTTGCAATAGATTTTGGGCAAATGTATGACGCCCGAGAATTGTATAGCGTTGTATTGCAACGGATGCATTGCACGCAAAATACCGGCAATACATTTGCGCCCCGGAATATATTGCACGCCCCAGATGTATTGCATCCCAACCAATCTGTTACACCAAATCTATTGCACCACCCCCTTGTCGCTGGACCACCTTCTGGGTCGACCCGACTTCTGAGCAGGCCCGACACCTCTCATTTCACCACTGGGCTCGCCGCCGAACGATCCTGTCGAACCTGCTCCCGAAGGTCGGGGGTTGCTGAAGGCGCCCCTGGCCCAAGGTGCCCCCAGCTTTTCGCTTCACTTTTTGGAGCCCCTGGGGCCCTCTGGGCCTCGCGAGGGACGCTGTGGAGGCCGTGGGGGCCTCCTTGGAAATCCTGGGTCGAGACACACTGCCCCGGGTCAATGCAAACCCTGGCCCGTCAAGCCTTGCAGGATCCTGCACCCAAATCCGATTCAGTGCGACCCTGGCCCTGCAGGATCCTGCAAGATCCGGCGCTCTGACTGACCCCCGTTTGCATTAGCCCCCTCTCTTGAGCCCCAACTGGGGGCGCCTTCGGCCAAGGGCACTTATGAAAAGAACCACAAAAACATAAACGTAAATTTGTGGCGCTCCGCGCGGATTTCTTGGATCCGCGCTACAAAAACCGTCCCTCCCTTGCGCGCGGAGCGCGCCAGGGGCGGCGCTGGAGGCGTCGCCGGGAGGGGCCCAGCGCGGATCTAAGACATTAGAGGCCTCCCAGATGGGGTCCGAATAGATAGTGTCGGAGGATCTCGCTGCATCGCCGATACATCGCCGATGCATCGGCGATGCCTTGGCAACGTCGGCAAGGAGGAAAGTGAGCCCCACGTTAAGCCGCATCGGCGATGCATCGCCGATGCGTCGGCGATGCGGCCCGATCCTCTGACCCCATCCACTCCGACCCCATCGAATTTGGAGTCCCGAAACGGTGCGGTGACAGACCGTGCGGTGACGTCGAAACCCTCCAAGACCTCACCGCACGGTCCGTCAGCGCACGGTTTTGGGACCTCGGAGGCCCCAGTCGCCCGAGACGTCCTCGGAGAACGACCCGAGTCCCAAAACTGTGCGGTGACCGCAAATCCCCACCGACTCACCGCACGGTGGTCACCGCCCCGTTTTTGGGGCCCCTGAATCTAGGAGGCCTAGGAGGCCTAGAGAGCCATCCCGGGCGCGCGCCAAAAAGTTTCTGTTCATAGCACCCGGGGAAGGCCTGCGGGCCGGCCGCTGCCGCCGCCGCCGGCGCAGCCACCGCCGGCGGCGCGGGCGCGGGGCCGGGCGGCGCCCGGGCCGCGCCGACCTCTCTGAGAGGCGGACGGCGGCTGCCCACGGGCGACGGGCGCAGCGCTGGCGGCCGGCGACCGGCGGCTGGCCGACGACGGCTGGCGTCTGGCGACGGCTGGCGGCTGGTGGCCGACGACGGACGACGGCTGACTGAATGTCTGACTTGACTGACTGACTGACTGGCTTGACTGACTGACTGACTCACTGACGCACTGACTCATTGACAGACAGACATACAGACGACGACGAACGACTACGACGGCGTCGGCAACGACAACGGCAACGGCAATGGCGACGACGACGACGACAACCGACGCCGAGGCGGCGGCGACGTCGTCGTCGTCCGAGCTTCGATGATCGAGAGCCGATTGTTTGGGGGGCTGTAGCCCGACTTAGTTCTTCGTTGTGCACTGAACCGATCTGGCTGCACTGGTCGCACTCGTGAGCGAGCGTGTACCTCTGGTGCAGGCTGCGTTGTCACGCGACATTTGGCGCAACCAACAGCGGGCCGCTTGTACTCTCGGCCGCCGAGTCGGCGACCTATGGCGCAACCAATGCGCAAAACATGGCGCAGCAAATAGCAGGCCGGTTGAGCATCGGCCGTCTAAGAATCGAACGTGCGACCGATGGCGCAACCAATGAATGACCGTTATGCTCTTCGGCCGTCGAGTGTGCAATCTATGGCGAAACCAAAAGCAGGCTTGATTATGTGCGGCAACAGAGTGCGCAGACTGAGGCGTAAGATACGGTGCGCCCTGCGGACGGCGAAACCTACCACGCAGCCCATGACTGGCGCCAACAGGTATCGCAACCCGCGGATGGCGCAACCCATGGCACAGTGGATGGCGCAACTCACGGCGCAACCTACAGATGAGCCAACCAATGGCACAACAGC
Organism: Prorocentrum cordatum; assembly: GCA_963575745.1. Classification (NCBI taxonomy): domain Eukaryota; class Dinophyceae; order Prorocentrales; family Prorocentraceae; genus Prorocentrum; species Prorocentrum cordatum. The sequence continues at coordinate 96,295 of CAUYUJ010006202.1, read as the reverse complement.
GCAACGCAATGGTCGCGCAACCCACGAATTACGCAACACGTGAAACCCGATGATGGAACTTTGCGTAATCCATGCAGCAATCCGTGGATGGCGCAACCCACGAATCGCGCAACCTATAGCCTATAGCCTAGCCGATAGGTTCCACAACCCAAGGCGCGCCACATGGGCGGCACACATGTTTCTTAGTGCGGCGGCCGCGCTCACAGCGACGCAGCAGGGTCAGTCAGCAGAGAACCCTTGGAGACCCAAGGGAGGAATAACCACACGTGTGCACATATACATATACACAGACATACAGCCACACAGCCACACAGCCACAGACACACACACATGCACACAAACACATACACACACAAACACTCTCACACATTTGCTGGCACCGTGGCCACGAGTGCAACGACGCGGCGGAGATAGTCGGAGAACCACCTGGATGTGGCACACACGCACGAACACTCATGGCACATTCTCTGGGACGGTGCCCGATGTGTGCTCGCCGCTTCCGGCAGGCGGTAGGGGCCAAGGGCTGAGCTGTCTTGCGATGCTTGCTGTTGGCTCTTTGGCGTACGGGGGCACGCGGTGACCGCCGGGGACCGCCGGGGTCCGCTGGCGGTTCGCAGAGCATGGCCCGAGGCATGTGCGCGCACGAGGGGGGCCAGGAGACGTACTGCAATAGCAGATGGGGCCATGCAATCCAGGGAGATCCAGGGAGATGTCATTACCCAGACCATGATATCCGCACACACACACACACCTTGTCCCGCCCCCCCCTATTGGACGACCCTGGCATATGCAGAGGTGAGCGTTTCCAGGACAGAATTCCCCTTCTTGCTTCGGAAATCCAGGCATGCAGTCACCATGCTATCACCAGGAACGCAGCCCACGGAACAAAGGGGTGCTACGGGACACGGCGAACCTCGTCCACGAATAGATACGAAGACCTGGGTCTGAGGAACTGCCCAAGCACCCGAGCCACTCCTGAGCCACTCCTGAGCCCAACCCTGTCCTTGTTTCAGCGCCGAAGCTGCACGCGTTCCACGCACGCCGTGGGCTGTGGGCTGAGAGGCCAGCAGGCCTCGGTCGTTCGGCGGGAGTGGTGCCCCACTGCCCGACAGGTTCCACGATGGACGAGGGGAGGACCCTCTCTGGTCGATCGCTCTGCATCGCGACCCAAACCGCTGGCGATGCCAAGTGGACTGCGTGCTGATGGTTTGAAATTATGGCCCATGTGGGGGGGGGTGGGGGGGTGAACAGCTGGATATAAAAGCCCAACGGTATCCTCCTCCTCCTTCTCCCCCATGGGCCTCTGATCCATCTACTCCCTCTCCTCCTCCTCGCCCTCCACACTCCTTGAGGGACGGGAGGAGAAACATGGGGGATAAACGACGGGATCTGCAAGGGCTGCAGGTCCACGCACTCGAGGCCCCTGGGATCCACCGCGGAGGCTGAGCGCAGCTCAGCCTTGAACGCGGCCTCCAAGCGAGTTGGCAGGCTGGATCGAACCGCGACATCAAATCGAATCGTAGGCGGATCGGATCGCCCACGAAACGCCCCGAATCGGAGCGGAAACGGATCGCCGCACCCGGCTCCGGCCGGCCACATCCGATGCCTGTGGATCGAACTGGAGCGGAATCGGATCGTCATCGCGTCCCCAGCAGGCGGATCGAATCGCATCGAATCGGATCGAAGTGGGCCCTGATTGGCCCCAAGCTCCTGCCGCAGCAACGCTCCAAAGGCTCCCTCATCCGACTGGCCCTAAGCATGAGCCAGCACGCACCGTCGGTCCGACGGACCGGCCCCACGAGGGCAACGCGAGCGGGCCGGGGCCGAAGAGGGGGAGCGAGGAGGAGCGCAGGGAAGGAGAGAAGGACGCATGGAGGAGAAGCGAGGATAAGACGGATGAGAGGGAGCGACCCTGAGATCTGGTGTTGCGAAACATTCAAACCTCACGAGGGATCGCGACAGGAGCCCTAGACCCAAGATCCCATCTCCCTGCAGCTTTTTGTCCGAGCCGCGTCGGTCTCTGATGGTCCTGGGGCACGAAGCCGGACGAAACGCCCAGATTGAGCAAACATTGGAACGTCAGAGTCTCTCATGAACGCCTGACCACCGCCCCCCGCCCCCCACTTGAGGAACTTTAGACCAACTCGACCGCGCGCGCGGGGCCCCCTCCTGCGGCAGCTGGCAATGCCCTCGCTTACAGGGCGCCTACACCTACGCACACCCGCCACAATGCAAAACGTCATCATCTAAAAAACATTCGCTGTGGGGGCCGGGGTCGGATTCCCACTGTTTATCTCAGATGGGGCGAGGAGGAGACGTGGACGGGCAAGAGCGCGGGCGGCTCCGGACCACCGACGGCGGGCACATGGCCGTCTTGGGCAGCGCCGCGGAGTTGCTCAGCGACGTCTGGAGGCGCCGAGCCCGCGCTCGTCGTCGTCCTAGTCGTGGTCCTCGTCCTGGTGGTCGTCGTTTTCGTCGTCGCTGTCGCCGTCGTCGTCGTCGCCGTTGTCGTTGTTGCTGTCGTCGTCCTCGTCGTCGTCGTCGTCGTTGTCGTTGTCGTTCTCGTCGTCGTCGTCGTCCTCGTCGTCGTCGTCATCGTCGTCCTCGTTGTCGTCGACGTCCTCGTCACTGCCGCCGCCATGGACGCCGCCGTGGCCATCGTTTTCCGTTCCAAATGTGCGTCGTCGTCGTCGTCGTCGTCCCCAAAAGGCTCCTACAAGTAGCACAAGGGAGCCCCGATACTGGGACCCTTCTCCTCCTCCTCCTCCTGCCCCGTCCTTCACGTTCCTTCGTCCTCCTACTCCCTCCTCACCCCAACCTCCCTGATCCTCGACATGAAGATTGAGGAGCAGGAGGGCAAACACTCATCTATGCTTCCTCCTGGCCGCAACTTTGGCGGAACACATCCCTACAACAGAATACTGGTGGCAAGCCACGTTCAGGTTGGCCACAGGGGCAAAGCACAACTAGCAGCGAACAGACAGCAACACATACATCAAACATCAGAGCACCTGCCCAGAACATCCCTTGGCACCGGCTTGCTCCCGAGCGGCCATCCGCGCCCTCAAAACCATGGGGAAACTTGCGCTGAGGACGCAACCGACACAAGGACAACTCGCGGGCGTCGCGCACCCAGCTGGCGTCTGCAGCTGGCTCCCCACGCGTGTCGATGCTGGCCCCTGCCCATGCTGAGACCTTTCTCCTCCTCCTCCTCCTCTTCCTCCTCCTCCTCCTCCTCCTCCTCCTCCTCCTCCTTCTCCCTCCTCCTTCTCCTCCTCCTCCTCCTCCCTCCTCCTCCTCCTCCCTCCTCCCTCGTCCCTCCTCCCTCCTCCCTCCCTCCTCCTCCTCGCCCTCTGCCCTCGCTCCCTCCCTCCTCCCTCCTCCTCCGCCCCCGCTCCCTCCCTCCTCCCCGTGCTCCCCCCCCCCCCATGGGTGCTGCGCATTCCCCACTCAGTGCTTACACTGCAGGGGGCCCCAGTGGAGGAAAGGATTTTGAGCCAAAATGTTCCGCCGATTTTGGTGGCTCCCCCCCCCCATGGGTGCTGCGTATTCCCCACTCAGTGCTTACACTGCAGGGGTCCCCAGCGGAAGCTGCAGGATTTTGAGCCAAAATGTTCCGCCGATTTTGGTGGCCTGCTGGGTTCCCGGGTTCCGGGTTCCTGGTCATTGGTTCCGGGCCAATTTCGGTGGGTTCCTGGTTGCCGGGTTCCGGGTCGATCTCCACTGATTGGGGTTTTCTCAGGTGTAATGTTTGGATGGCTGGTGTGACTGAGCGAGACGGCTTGCGGCTCGTGCGAAGCCTGATTCCTGGACATGCCTCCTCCCATAGGCCCATGGGTCAGGCCAAGTGGGGCCGGGGAGGGGTTGGGCGTCCAAGATGGCCTAAGATTGCCGCCGACAGGGCCAAGGAAAGTCCAGAATGGCCTCCAGGAGCGAACCACACTCATCATGAGCACGCCTACGGACCAAGGCCCGTAGAAAACGCGTAGCATGAAGGCACATCGCAGGGCAAGACCGTTTGGCAGATGCTCAAAGCTGTGAACGCCAGTTATAGGATCCATTTGTTTTCCTCCCTGGGCTCAGAGAGCCTGATTCCAACCAGCGAATGGAGTGGAAAAAACACAACCCGGAACACCACCGTCGTGCTTCTGTTTCGCAGCGTGGACCCCTCGAGGTCTCGATCCCTTCCCTGCAAAACGCTCCTCATCCCGAGCCGTCTCTTGACGGCTCCAAGGGGCCCGGCGAGGGCCCCCGAAGCGAAGGTCCTCGAATGCTGTCAAACACCTCCCGCCGCGACTCCGTCACGGCGCGAGGATGTCTTGGGAGACGGCGTTCGGGACACCACTCGGGCATATGGCGACCGTTCGGGATGACCCGGGCAACTCAGGCACGCTCTCTGCGAGGCGCAGCTGCGGGAGGGCCTCCCGAAGCGCGAACACCGCCAGGAAGAACCAACGAGGAGCGGCAGCACTAGAGGCCCACAGATGGGGTCCGAGCAGATATGGGGTCGGAGGATCGCGCCACATCGTCGATGCATCGGCGACATATCGCCGATGCGTCGCCGATACATCGGCGATGCATCGATGACGTCAGCGATGCATCGGCGCCGACTGGGTGTGGAGAAACGGGCTCCACCTCGAGCCGCATCGGCGATGCATCGGCGATTCGGTGCGATCCGTCGAGCCCATCTGCTCGGATACCGTTTGGGAGTGCTAGAAGCACGCCTTCAGAGCGTCGATCAGCTTCTGGCGGGCGTTCAGGCCGCGATCCAGCTTCCCCATTACCTCTGCCGCCGCGCGGCGCGGGACGCGCCACGCGCTCGGCGCCGCGGGGTGGCTGCATGGAAGCGTCCCGGGCCCCGCGCGCGTGGGAGGGCTGGCCTCTCTCAGCGAGGACCTTGCCTGGCTCGACTCACTCTGTGGCAACACGCCGTCGCGTCCATGATCCATCGGAGGCGCACTGACCCGGGTCAGCCCAAACCCAGGTCGGCCACAGCCCTGTCGCGAATCCTGACCGGCCGCCTAGTCGGTCGGGCCTGTCCCCTTACAGGGGGATTTTGGACGAAAAATTGAAAATCATAGAAAAATACTCCAGAAATGCTCGATGATTTTTTGATTATTTTTGAATGTTCCTCCAGTAGAGGGACAGGCCCGACTTAAGCCTAGTAGCTCCCAATTCCGGGTCGGCGGAAGGCAGATCGGGGGAACGGGCCACACGTGGCTCCGAGACCCCGGGGCAGCCAGGACTCAAGGGAAGAAAAACCACCCGGACCCGATGATTGGCGTTCCCTAAACGGCCTTGGGCGTTTACTAAACAGCCCTGCCCTGTTCGATTCCTCCTTGGGGTGCGTTTGCTGAACGGCCTCGCTCGTCAGGGTGGTTATCATCGGCGTGGATTTTCTGCCCTCTGAGAATGGACTGCTCGACCCCCGTAAGCGCTGTCCCCCGCTACGCGAGCACCCGAACCCAACACACAAGGTGCCTCTGGGGACCGGGACTCAGGATGTTGCAGAACAGGACGTTGCCAGATTTAGGTCGGGCATGTCTCCCTACAGGGGGATTTTGGAGGAAAAGTAAAAAGAAATTCCAACAATGCTCAACAAGAGTCAAACATCATTTTAGAATATCGTCTCCGGACTATCTTAAACATGTTTTGAATATTCCTCCTGTAAAAGGACATGCCCGACTGAATGCCAGATCAACCGGGGACCACGGAGGTTGGAGCATGGCTCGGCCCACGGCTGTAGTTTTTTCGGCTGCGCCAGCGTCCTGGTATGTCAGTGTCCCCGAGTGTCCTAGAAGCAACTGCAGGAGGGGCCCCGCCACAAGAAACCTTCAGCCAGAAACCCAACCCTGAGACCCCAGGACGTCCATTGCCTTTCGGTGTGGAACGTCACGAGTTCAGTAGCAAAACAATCGAAACCAAAGAAGCCCAAGGCATCCTGGAGGCAAGCAGGGTGTTTCTTGGCATGGGTCTCCACTGCAAACAGAAACGTACTGAGGTCCGCGCAGACATCTTGGATCTGCGCCGAGCTCTGTCTCCCTGGCGAGCGGAGGCGCCAAGAAATCCGCGCGGACCTCCGAGAGTTTACAGTAAGGGCCCGACCACAAGAAACCTTCCACAAGAAACCCAACCCTGAGACCCCAGGACGTCCATTGTTTTTTTGTATGGGAACGTCACGCCTTCTATAGCAAAAACATCCAAAGCCCAAGGAACCCAAAGCACCCTGGAGGCAAGCAGGGTGTTTCTTAGCAGCCCTGAGACCACAGGACGTCAGTTGATTTTTGGTGGGGGAACGTCACGCCATCCATCGCAAAATCATCGGAACCCAAGAAACCCAAGGCACCCTGGAGGCAAGCAAAGGGTTTCTTGGCATGGGTCTCCACTGCAAGCAGGAACGTACCGAAGTCCGCGCAGACTTCTTGGATCTGCGCCGAACCCTCTCTCCCTGGCGAGCGCAGGCGCGCCAGGAGCGGCGCCGGAGGCGCCGCCGAGGGGGTCCAGCGCAGATCCAGGAACTCCGCCCCGACCTCCGCAATTACGGCAGGTTCGCGTCGTGACGACCTCGCCCTCGGTTCCTGACACCGCGGGGATCGTTCAAACTTGAACGATCGGCCCTTTCAAAAAGGCCAGACTGTTCAAGGATGGGCCGATTCTGGACCACAGGCGGCGTTCAATCTTGCACGCCCACGCTGGGGTCGTCGCCGGTCGACACGACGCGAACCTGCCGTACTCGTCTTTGTTCGTCGGCGGCGAGGGCAGAGGGAGTCCGCCCCGGCGTGCGGCGAATCGGGGGCACCGATCGGCGAAGTGTCCGGCGTGCACGAGGGAGGAAGGAAGGAAAGCGAGGGCGGCCGCGCGATGGGGAGGAGGAGGCGAAGCGCTCAGACGTGGAAACGAGGCCGCGAAGAGCGGGCCGGAGGGGGCCGTACGTCTGCCGCTGTGTCGTCCTCGATGCCCGTGCAGCGGTGGCCGTGGGCATGCGCGGGCACCCCCGCCGAGACGTACTACGTCCCTGCCACGAGCAGCCACTGAAACGAGCGGCGCGCGCGCGCCATGGCTCTGCCACAAAAAGGAAGGAGGGGGAGGGGGAGGGGGAGGGGGAGGGGGAGGAGAAGGAGGAGGAGGAGGAGGAGGAGGAGGAGAAGGAGGAGGAGGGAGGAGGGTGGAGGCGGGGGGGGAAGAGGGGGCGAGACATCGGAGAAGGAGGGAACAAAGGGGGCCGCAAGAGGTGCTTCAGAGGGCGAGCTAGCGGAGGCTCTAAGGGCCGTCGCCCACAAGATGGCTTCAAAAACCTTTAACATGTTCCTAGGAGGCCATTGCAGAGGCTCCCCGGAGGCCTCCAGGATCCGGGAAGGACCAGCACAAAGCAGACCCTGCTGCTGGAGGCTCGCGGTGCAAACTACCACATGTTACGGCCTTGTGCCGGGAACATTTGCACACATAATATGTCGGGTAGATCCTTGGGGGCCCCATGGGTGTGGCCGTGACGCCTTCCCGCGCCCCGTGCCAGTGGTGATGCAGCTCTGGCTGGCCGCCCCGGCCGCTCCAAGCCAATGCCTACTCGCCCTGTGGGTACCCTCTGCTCCCGCTCGTTTCCCCCCCGCGGCCGCTCGCCCGTGCCCTCGTCCAAAATCACTTGCTGCGGGACAGTGAGCGCCTGCGGTCTCCCGGCCCGCTCGAGCGCGCGTGCGGACTGCCTCTGCCGCGCTGCGACGAACATGTGGTGTGAGCGATCAGAACGCGCGCCGCAGGCGCGACATTTTTTTCCGTGCAGACTGCGTGATGTAATCCAACGGCGGCGACGGGCGGCGACGAGGCGGCGACGGGGCGGTGACGGCGGCCACATAGCCGCCACGCAAAAGATACGGCCCAGACGACGGACGACGACGAGGCGGCGACGTGGCGGCGACGGCGGCCACATACCCGCCAGACCGAAGACACGGCCAGATCCTTAGACCCGAAGTAAGAATCCCTGAGTGCAAGTACTGTTTTGGGGAATGCGTCCCTGCACGCGTGCACAGACCAACCGAAGGAACAGGATGTAGGAATAGGAATCTTGTGCCGAGAAGAATAATAATGATCAAAATAATAAACAGAAAAAAAAACGAAGGAATATGCGCAAACCAAACGGCACCGATGCCACCAGTGCACCCTGGAGCTCTTCCGGGGTGCGTTCTGGCCGAAAAATCGAGCGGAGTATAGCGGTGGCGACGAAGGCCCCCCAAGAGGCCAACAACAGGACACGGCGAAGGGTTTCGGATTTGGCACCGCTTCCCCCTCCAAGTGCCCTTCTGGCGGAGTTGCCGCGGGATTCGCAACGCGCTCACCCCGACGGTGGCGCCCTCGAGGTGTCCGCCGCCGCATGGGCTCAGCAGCGGACCTCTGGGGACCTCCCCCTCCTCCTCCTCCACCTCCTCTTCCTCCTCCTCTTACTACTCTTCCTCCTCCTCCTCCGCCTCCCCCTCCCCCTCCTCCTCCTCATTCTCCTCCCTTTCCTCTTCCTCCTCCTCCTCGTATTCCTCCTCCTCCTCCTCCTCCTCCTCCTCCTCCTCGTCCTCCTCCTCCTCTTGTTCCTGTTCCTGTTCCTGTTTTTGTTTTTCATCCTCCTCCTCCTCTTCCTCCTCCTCCGCCTCCTCTTCCTCCTCCTCCTCCTCCCCCGCCTCCTCTGGGGACCTCCGCAAGAGGTCCCCGCCTTCGGGGGCCGCTGACGAGGCCCCACTGAATGGCCCGTGGAACCCTGACTTCTGGGAGCCCAACTGACAACCAGAAGGAACGGGTCCTTCGCGAGATGGCATACCGACCAAACGCGGCGGATTGCGCGGGCCGCCAGCGCGGCAAACTACATTGGAGACGAGGTCGCTTGCGCGCGACCTTACGCGGGCAACTTACGCGCGAATGTCGGCGAAGAGGGCCACGTTTTTTTTTTTTTTGCGTCGCTCAAGTGCCGAAGCATGGCTTTCCGTAGAAATGACAGCGAACACGACAGTGCTGCATAATCAATGAGCCTCAACAGGAACTCGGACTCAGCGGGTTTTGTGCTGCCTGTTCGTCAGCCGTCCCGAAATGCAGGGCAAGACCCCCTTCCGACGCCCGACCCTTAGGTCGGGCGTGTCCCCCTACAGTCGGATTCTGAACGGAAAATCTGCAACACCCAACAAATATTCAAACACATCAGGAAATTATGAGAAAATCGTCCCCAGACTATTTTCACTATTTTTGAATATTTTCGGGCACGGCGAACGCATGAAAAACGCCCCCCGCCCCCAACATGAAGAACTCTGGACCACTGGGTCTGTCAAGCGACGCGCGAGCTGAGAGCGGAAACTGCTCGACGGTCAGCCAACGACAACGCCGCGACATTCAATGCGAACGGCGCGCCGCTGCCATGTTCAGTGGCATTTGAACTTGGCGTTTTCTTGTGCTGGCACGCGGTCGAAACCCAAAACCATTGTGGACATTCGCGTGCTTGTGCCAGGGCAAAAACCTATGAGCGCGTCGGTTTTGGCGGCACTGGCAACAGCCCCGCGCGGGGTCCGGTGCCCCCCCGGCACGGGCGCGCATCGAAAAGTTTAGATCCACCCCGAAAACAAAGTTTAGGCACCAAGCGAAATAAGTGGATATTAGCTCCATACGAAATCAATCTAAAGTCTTCTGAAGCAGAAAGTCTCGCGCGGGAGAACACCGAAAAACAACTAGAATAGAAAAGCGTGTCTATAGAAACGTCAAACAACTGTATATTGGCCCAGTTGCCTTAAGAGAAACGCTCCCGATTTACACTTTTCCGCCGGCGGGGTCAGGAGGGGGCGACGGAGGCGGGCGCGGGGGCCCTCGGCTGGGCCAGAGGCGCTGCCGCTCGAGGGACACCGCCGCCGTGGCCTCAAACTGCGAGCCGCGGCCGTGGAACGCGCCGCCCTGGGAACGCCGGCGCGGGCGCGGCCGCGTCGAGCGGGCCCAAGACGTCACCGCGCGCGCGGGCCCCCCCTGCGGCAGCTGGCAATGGTCTCGCCGACCGAGCGCCTACACTTACGCTCATTCGCCGTAAATGCAAAACGCTGACGTGTAACATCCATAGTTGTGGGGGCTGGGGTCGGTTTCCCACTGTTCGCACGGGACCTCCTGAGATGGACAGACGGCGGCCGTGTCTCAGCGGCCCAAGAACGGTGTAACATAAACGTTCCGCCGTCGGGGGCGCCTCTCTGGGCGGCTGGAAAGTTTATGCCCCTGCGCGGCACCGTGGGGGCATAAACTTAGCAACCCCCTGGGGGACATACGTATCCGACGTCGGAAACGTTTACTTATATCGTTCTTCGACCCCAAAGTGTCGGGCAGGGCGCCCGTCACCTCAACCGGACATCGGCACAGAACCCCGAACCCAACAACGCTAAGCCTCGAACCTCAGACGCAAGTCCCTCGCGCCGCGCCAGCGACGAGAAGACCGCGGGAGCAGCACCGCGGCTCCCCACAGGGTGGTCGCGGCAGAGGCCCCGTAGGCAGCGAAACAGCCGATCGCTGCTGCCGTCTGATGTCACGGCTGCGCGTGGTGTCTGAGACACAAGCATTATGTTGCCCCCTTATCGTACTGAAGGACCAAGTCCAAGAAATAATGTCGAGCACCCAGAAGAAGAGTCTCGAACAAGTGTCGAACAAGTATCGCCTCCCAGGGCCCGACACGTGAAATCCCTGAAGTTTCGGTACTTTCGTGGTGCTCGAAATGCTGGTGACCAAGGCTAAGTAGGTTGGAACACCATAGCACAAGCACGAGGGTGCGCGCCGCACGCCAGACAAGCGCTTCGCGCGCACTCTTGGTGTGCAGTGGCGGCCCGTCCACAAGACATCTGCCACAAGAAGCCCAGCCCTGAGACCCCAGGGCGTTCGCTGACTTTTGGTTGTGGGGGCATCGAGACCCAAGAAACCCAGGGCACCCTGGAGGCAAGCAGAGTGTCTCTTGGCATGGGCCTCCACTGTACGTCGTGACAAGAGGGGTGATTGGGCACAACCGATTTTGGGGCACGCCCATTCGGGGCCTTGGGCACACCCGATCATGACGTTGTCGGAGGCCTGGGCGCATTGCACGGGGGTCGGCGCAGGACCCCCTCCTTGGGGGTTCCAGAACCACTTGAGGGACGATCAAAAACGGGTCTTATGCAGGATGACGTGGCGACCTTACGCAGAGGCCTACGCGGGCCGCCGGCGCGGCACGCTACGTTGGAAGCGAGGGCGCTTACGCACGAGCTTGTGCGGGCAGCTTGCGCGCCAATGTCGGCGCAAACGACCCCGTTTTCTTTCGTTAGGGGGCCACATGCGAACCCTACCCCTACCCCCCACGATTTCTGAGGGGGAGGGTGGGGCTCACTTCGTTTGGGAGCTCCCGAGCGAAGTGAACCCCACCCTCCCCCTCGGAAATCGTGGGGGGTAGGGGTAGGGTTCGCATGTGGCCCCCTATTCGTCGCTCACGTGGTGACGGACCGTCTGGTGACCTCGGAGTCGCCAGAGACCTCACCGCGCGGCCCGTCGCCGCACGGCTCTGGAACCCTGGAGGCACCGACAGTCCGAGACGCCCTCAGAGAGCGACCCGAGTCCCACAAGCGCGCGGCGACGCCGAAACCGCACTGCCTCACCAGAGCGGCGTGGCCACCACATCGTTTGGGGATGCCCTGCCCCTGGCGCGCTAAGCGCTCGAGGAGAGCAGTGCCAGAGGCGCCCGCGCGGAGCTCCGTGAGCAGATCGTGATGCCGTACAGTCATCGTGCTACGGTCAGGAGATTTTGCATAGGGTGTCGCCGCGGCGGCCCCGGCGACACGCAACGCTTTGCAAGCGGGTGGCGTGTCGCTCCGCTCCGCGGGGCGGGAGGCTCGGGAAAGCCCAAAACGTTAGCGCTTGGGGGCCCGGAGGTGCATTCCGTGTCGCGCCGTCGTGCCGAAGCGCGGTGGGCCAGAATCGGCGGAGCGATACGCTAAGCCAAAGCTGCTAACAGTATCACAGTGGACGCAGAGGAGCTACAGAAATGGCTTTTCTGTCCACAGCGAACCTCGGTCACACACGGGCTTCCCGCCCTGGATCCAAGGAGCGGCTTAAGAACCAGGGCCCCTCCTGAGCCAAAGTGGCTCTTATTCCAGCATTTGGGCTGCATGTGCGTGCCTTGCGTCGTCCTTTTAGTCCCTCCGCCCCCGAACCCTGCGGGTGGGCGCGCGCGGGCTAAGCGGGGGGGGGCGACGTCGTCGAAGCTGCCGCCAGACACCGCCTTGGCACGGGGGCGCTGCGCGCCATGAGAAGAATTATTGAAGGACTGACGAGGAAGGGAGTTGAGAAGGGAGGGTGAACTGCAGCTTCGTTGAGACACATTGGGTCACTCTGGTCCTCAACTTCCTCCTCCTCCGTTCCTCCTCCTCCTCCTCCTCCTCCTCCTCCTCCTCCTCCCGTCCGCCTCCTCCTCTAACCGCGATGCGTCAATAGATTATAATCCCCACAACTGGAAACAAAGTATCTTTTCGGCGACCTTGTTGACGGACTGGGGTCCCACCAAAAGTGGACCAGAACTATTTGTTCGCGGCGCCGCCGCACAACAACACTAACGACGACGACGACGACGTTGACGACAACGACGACGACGACAACGACGACGACTACGACTGTGACTACGACTGCGACTACGATTACGACTACGACTATGACTATGACTACGGTTACTACTGCGACTACGATTACGACTGCAAGCACGACAACTAGTCACACGTACAAACATGACTTGAACCACGACTACAAACTCAATGACACATTCCTATTGTAGTACTCATGGGACGATGCTTACAACTCCCCTCGCGTGCAGGATAGCCCCTAGTGCGAGAACAAACTTGCCTGAGAGAAAAAACCTGACCCAGCCCGCCCAACAACAGAGGGAGCAGCATCTTCGTAGCGACAAAGACGACTAGCGATTACAATCACGGTTACAAACACGACTACAAACAGTGGCTGATTCCAATTGCTGTCCTCATGAGACAAAGATCACAACTCCTCTCGCGTACAGGGTAGCCCACACTGGCTCACTCCCTGGGAGAAGAAACAACCCAACATTATCCATCCCGCCCAACATCGGAGGGAACATACATAATCCTCGCCGCGACAAGGACGACGATGACGAAGACGACGACGACTACGATAACGATAACGACCACGAGGAGGAGCAACAGGAAGAGCAGGAGGAAGGGGGGAGGCGGAGGAGGAGGAGGAGAAGAAGGACGAGGAGGATGGGGAGAAAAAGGAGGAGCACGAAGAGGAGGCGGTTTGTTCCCCTCGGAGAAAAAAAACAGGAGGATGAGGCAAGGGTTCACGAAACCACGCGACGGGATGCAACAAGGTCCGGCCCTCAAGAGGGCCTCCCGGTCCTTCATCTCCTCGTCTTGCCTCTACTCATCGTCTTCCTTCTCCTCTTCCTAATCTTCCTCTTTCCTCTTACTCCTCCGTAGGAAAGAGACGAGGAGGAATAGGAGGAAGCCGATGAGAAGCAGGAGGAGGAAGAGGAGGGCGGGAGGAGGAGGAGAAGGAAAAGGATGAGGAAGAGGAGGGGGAGGAGGAGCAAGATCAGGCGGGCGGAGCTTATTCCCCGCGGAGATACAGGGGGGTAAAAAGCACAACTGAAGACCTTCCTCGGTTACCTCACTACTCCTCCCTTCGTCCCGCCTTCTACCTCCCCTCTCTGCCCCCTCCCGGCCCTCCTCTCATCTCTCCCTCCACCATCAGGACTTTGGACTGCGGGCGGTTCTGGTGGTGACAGCTGGTGGTTCCCAATCCTCTTCTTTACCGCTCCTAGAACACTAAAAGGCACACTGCGCCGGGCCCACATCAACCGCGCCTCCTGAAAGCTTTCTGGGGAGCGCTCCGCTGTTGGCAGTGTGGTCCAGCTGGCTGCCGGAAATGATGTCAACACAACATAATGTGGCCTTTTTGTTCTGGGGCATCCTCGTCTCTCACATGGCTTGCGTTCCAACTCTGGACCTGCCAAATCTCTTAGAATCCGAGTTGGCGCGCTCTTCGGTGCAATCCCTATCCGGAGAATTGCATCCCGCACGGCGCCAAACAATTATCAGAGGTTCATTCTGGCTAGACTGTCTCTTCCAATGCCTCCTCTTGCGACGGTAACTGCGCTTCGCACCGGACGGTTCATTTTTCATGTTTTGGCCCCCGTGGCTCTAGTGCAAAAAATCTGTGCGGCACTTCCGTCTCACCGAGGTAATCGTCCGTAGCCTGTGGCCCACGACGATTGCCTCGTACTGCAAAAGCCCGCCCGGCCGAACCCCGTCTCTTCTGCACAGATGGGTGGTGGTGGGTGGTACCCGGCGTGCCTCGAGGATCGGATCGAGTCAGGCCAGGGTGCCCCCGTCCCCGTCGCAGTCTGCGCACCAGCAGCTTGCGTGGTAAAATAAACAGGATCTCCATACATCATCGGTGGGTAGGTGGGCTCGTCTTCAGGTTGGCGCATTGTGTTGGCGCCCGTGTACTTCTGCGCGCACGTGAATATTATGCTAACTGCGTGCCGCCTTTCGCTGACAGGCGTCCTGCTTCATCAGCCTCGCAATCCAAGAATCCCCGCCTTCGCCCGAAAGAGAGGATAGAACGTATAACTGTTCCCAGACAGACGTCGGATAACGACGGTGAACCTGAGCAGAGGAGGCCACAGGGAACGACCACATGACGAGGCAACGGAGTACCTGCGTTGTAGTAAATGCATCGTGAGTTTGCTCTGCCCCTCCTCATCCTACTCCTCCTCGTCCTCCTCCTCCTCCTCCTCCTTCTCCGCCTCCGTCTCTGCCCCTCCTCCTCCCTCCCTCCCACCCTCCCTCCCCCACGCCCTCCCTCCATCGCACCCTCCCCTCCCTCCTCTTTCTCGCTCTCTCTTCCCCCTATCTCCTCTGCTCCTCCTCCTCTGGCCTGGAGCAAGCGGGTCCCGAGGGGAGCGAGTCCTGGACCCCCAGGGCGTGCCGCCCGGACAAGCGCCTTCCGCCTGGAGTCGCTTTGCTGACAGCCCTCCGGACCTGCGAACCTGCGTCCCTCAGGACCCGATTGTCCTCATGGCGACTCCTCCCTCTCCCCCCCCTTCCGCTTGACATCTCCCACGAGGATCCTCCCTCCCCCCCTCCCCCCCCCCTTGCCTCCCTCACCCCCCACGAGGACCTCTCCTCGAAGATCCCCCTATGCCCCAAGCTCTCCCCACCCCATCCCCCCCTCACCTCCCTCTAGAATGCTCCCTCCCTCCTCCCTCGAGGGTCCTCCCTACCCAGCCGGACGGGGGGAAGGAGGGAGGAGGAAGACGAGGAGCGAAAAGCGAGAGGCGAAGAGGGAGGAGGAGCAGAGAAGATGAGGAAGAGGAGGACGAGGAGGGGGATGACGAGACCGCTTCCCTCGAGGATCCGCCCTTCCCCTCTCCTCCCCTCCCCATCCTGGCAACGAGAAAGCGGGCGGCGGCGCGCCGCCGCGGCGCCGACGACGCCGACGCCCGCGCCGGGGTCCGCGGGGAGCTCCGCGGGAGGCTCCTCGTCGGGTGGGGGGGGGGGCGCGCGCAGGCGACGACGCACACGGCGACGACGCCGATGGCGACGGCGACGGGACGGAGGACGACGACGTCGCGACGACGCCGCGGCGGGCCGCAGACGACGAAGTCGCGACGGCGACGGCGACGAGGGCCGACGCCGACGCCGATGCCGACGCCGACGCCGACGCCGACGAAGACGACATCGACGACAACGACGAGGACGACGACGACGACGACGACGACGACGAGGACGACGACGAAGAAGCCAGACGATGACAGACGGCAACGACGACGACGACGACGTGGACGACGAGGACGACGATGACGACGACGACAACGACGCTCCATATCTCCAGAGTGGAACACCGCAGAACATGACTCTAAAGGGCACCCCTGCGGCAGTATGTCTCAAACAGCTTCGCACGACTCAGGATGGGGGGCCACGATGGGAGAAGCTGGGGAGCCAGGGAGGGGGCCTCGGGGGGGCCCGACGGAGCGCCTCGATAGACCTCCGAGGTCTTGGTCCCAGCATTCCCCTGGGTGTTCGAAGCATCATACAGCGGAGGCCCGTCCACAAGAAACCGCCCATAAGAAACCAACCAGGAAGTCCATCGATTTTGGGCAAACCCAGGGCACCCTGGAGGCAAGCAGGGTGTTCCTTGGCATGGGCCCCCACTGTATCCGCCACCGTGCCTGTCTTCTAAGGGGCCCCCCCACCCTCCCGACCACGCTTCCCTGATTGCATCGCCCCTATTACTGGGTGCCCCTGGGTGGCCATGGCGCCTCCCTAGGGCTGTCCAGAGCTTTCACGACGGCCCAGGAGGCTCCCAAGAAGGTCCAAGAGGGCCCCGAATCGCCAAACGATCGCCCGAAGACGCCCAAGATGATCTCCAGATGGCCCAAGAGGCCTCCAAGACGCCCCAAGTGGTCTCCCAAGAGAGCCCCAAGAGGCAAACATGAATTATTTCCCTTAGGTTTCGACAGATCTTGTTGGTATCGCCACTTCGGCTTTCCAACGCTCCAAGACGGCCCAAGGGGCCCACCAAACCACCCCGAAACGGTCCAAGAGGCCTCCAATAGGGCCCCAAGACGGCCTCAGAGCGCCCCGTGACGGCCCAAGAGGCGCCCAAGACGGCCCAAAAAGGGGCTCAGGAGAGGGATTACGAACCGAAAATGCCAGCCGATCGCCCATGAGACCACAAGAGGCGCCCAAGAGGCCCCAAGAGGTCCCCGGAAGCCCCCAAGAGGCCCAAAAGATGCCCCAAGAGGCTCCGAAACGGCCCCGAAAGAAGCCCCAAACCTGTCCTCAAGAGGCTCCCAAGATTGGCCTACCGCGAGATCCCCATGAGCATCCAAGAGGCTTCATACCTCCCAGCCCAGGCACGGTGGCGGGACCTGCCGTAGGCAGCTGGATCCGCCGCCCCCTGCTTGCAGGGGTGCACGGCGTGCTGGACGAGCTGTCAGGTTTTGGTTTGGGTTCTTTTTCCAAAAGAACTCACCAGTGGGCTCCGGCAGAACCCGCCGGCCACCCGGAAGGTGCTCAACGACCGGAAAAAATCCTCCAAAAAACGGCCGTTTCGCTCGGGACATCCTCAAAAAATCGCGAAGATGGCCCAAGATGGCCTCCAAGTCCGCCCGAGATGGTCCAAGACGGCCTCCAAAACGGCCCAAGAGAGTCCAAGACGGCCCAAGACGGCCCAAGAGGCCCCCCAGAGGCCTCCCAGACGGCCCAAGAG
The DNA here is from genome assembly GCA_963575745.1 of Prorocentrum cordatum. Lineage (NCBI taxonomy): Eukaryota > Dinophyceae > Prorocentrales > Prorocentraceae > Prorocentrum > Prorocentrum cordatum. Next base: position 79,030 of record CAUYUJ010006202.1, on the reverse strand, counting down.
GCCTCCAAGAGGTCCTCCAGGAGAGTCCGAAGAGGCCAAAATCATTGATTTTCCTTGGTTTTTGAAGGATTCTGGCATTTGCGCCTTTTCGGCTCTCCGACGGCTCGAGACGGGAAGCCCCCCAAGCCCAAGAGGCCCCCAAGAGAGCCCCATGATGGCCCAAGTGGCCTCCAAGATGGCCCCTAGAGGGCCCCAAGAGGGCCCAAGAGGCCTCCAACACGCCCAAGATGGCCTCCCAGACGCCCAAGATGGCCTCCAAGACGGCCCTGGAGCATTCCAAGCGGGCCCCAAGTCGGCCCATAGAGGCCCCCCAAACGGCTTCCGACGGCTTCAGACGTGCCAGGAACCCACCAAGATGGCCGAAGTTGGCTCGAAGCTGGCCCGAGACGGCCCAAAAAGCCCCAAAGATCGCCCAAAGCTTGCCCAAGAGGCCTCCAAGACGGCCAAGATGACCTTCAAGATGCCCACGTGTTCCCCGAAGGCTTTCCAAACCGATTCGGGGAACACGTGGTCCGATAGCTTGGCAGGTCTGGCCTCAACGTTCGGCCACATAGGCGCTTCCAAAAAGGCAGGGGGCGGCGGTGATTCGCCGTAGGCGTCTTCGATAGGACCTCAGCAGACACACGCAACGGTGGCAGGGGCACGATGGGGGCCACGATGGGGGGGCATGGGGGCAAGCGCCCCCAGAATCGAATCGATAAGTCGGATTGAATCGGACGGTCGGAAATCGGCAACCGAATCGGGAGAAGTCGAATCGGCGGGAATCGGAAGGTTAGTAAAGCCTCCAAAGAGAAATCGGAACCCGAAATCGGAATCCGAAGCAATCGACTCGGAATCGGAAGCCATCGAATTCGAAACGAGCCCTGATGGGCGGGGGCCACACTGGGGGGCCACGATGGGGCACCACGACGGGGTGCCAGGGATGGGCCCGATGGGCCACCGATTCCGCGGGCCGGCATGCCGCGGTGACAAGAATCCGCCGCCCCTGTGGGGTGTGCGGCGTGGAAGGCTGTTGCCCCCCCCCTCCCAAAGCTACACAAGCGCGCTCCACTGCTCGCAGAGTGAATACTCGCACATGGCCTCGATAACCCAGGGGGGGGTACGATACATTACATCGATGCAGACAGGTGTGTTTCTGACGTTTGCGGGCAGGTACTTTGCGAGTAGTGGAACGCGCTCGGTGACAAACCCCTCCTCGGGGGGGTCCGTCTGGCCGGTTCGGAAAGGGGGGAATTCTGGCGGCCTCGACCGCCTCAGAGCTGCCCCTGGACGGCCTGCATGGCTTCAAAATGGCTCCCAGGGGTTCCTAGACGATCCCAGATGGCACCCGTTCGCCCTAAGATGGCTATAACAAAGCAACACCCCGCAGCTGCGGATAAGAAAACTTGCCCCATTCCCAAAAAGGGAAGACCTATGTGCTTGGCAAAATGCTCCAGGGGCCCTGAACATCGACCCGAGACGCGCCAAGAGGCCTCCAAGAGGATCCCACGACAGCTCCACGCGGCCCTGAGACGACTCAAGAGACGGCCAAGAGTACCCCCGAGAGGGCCCAAAGACAGCCCCATACGGCCCCATGACGGCCGAACAAGGGCGCCACCCAGCCCAAGATGGCCCCAACACGGCCCAAGAAGCGCCGCAGATCGCCCAGGAGGGTCCAAAGAGGCCCCGTAGACGACCCCAGACGTCTCCAAGAGAACTCCTCACGAGGACCCACACAAGCAAAAGTTGCCCCGCTCCCCGAAGCCCAAGAGGCGCCCGAGAGGACCTCGAGACGGGCCCCAAGTCAGCCCAAAAGAGCCCCAAGACAGCCCAACCAAGGGCCCTTCCCAGCCCAAGATGGCCCCACTACGGCCCACAAGGCGCCGCGGACGCCCCAGGAGGGCCCGAGAGCCCCCCCCCAGACGATCCCAGCTGGCTCCACACGAGGACCCCCAGACGAGGACCCCCCAGGGCCACAGCACGTGACACTGCCCCACCCCAAGAAGGGAACTGACATGTTCTACAGACTACCTCCAGTGGCCATGAGCATCGACCCGAGACGGGCCGAGGGGGCTCGAAGAGGGCCCCAAGGCGGCCCCAGACCGCCCCGGGGACGGCACAAGAGACGCCAAACACAGCGCGGCGGGACCCCAGGAGGGGCCCCAAACAGCCCCAGGTGGCCCCAAGACGGCCCAAGGAAGGCCCCAGACAGCTCAAGATGGTTCCCATACGCCCTAAAAGGAGCCTCAGACGGCCAAGGAGGGCCCCGAGAGGCTCCCCAACAAGGCCCCAACGAGCCCAAGAGCCTTGGACTCCTGTCATCTGGGCGGCGCAGTCGTAGGATCGGCGACTGACGATCGACGAGCGATGGGAGCACGGATCGAGGACGGGAGGTCCATCGCAGGCGCAACGACCACAGTTCTCAGCGCTCCGAGGGCCCTGGGCACCCGTCTTCTGGGCGGCGGTCTCGTAGGATGGGCGATTGCGATCGAAGATTTTTTTTTTTTTTCAGCGATTGCGATCGAAGATGGATGAGGCGGGACAGGAGGGAGTGAGGCCGAAACATGTCGGGGTTCACGGCGGGGACGGAGGAAAGAGGCGGAGGAGAGGAAGCGAAGAAGAAAGAGGAGGAAGAAGATAACTGTGACTGTAACACCCCGCGCATGCGGATAAGAATCAGGGGACGGGCGCGGGTGGGTCACGGGTGGGTCGCGGGGTGGGTCGATCCTCCTCCTCCTCCTCCTCCTCCTCCTCCTTGACCCCTCCTCCTGCTCCTCCACCTCCTCCTCCCGACGTCGCCGCTGCCGACGCCGCCGCCGACGCAAATGCCGCCGCCCAAGACGACACCGACAGGAAGCTGCCGTCGCCGACGCCAACGCAGACGCCAAGCGCCGCCGACGACGCCACCGGCGCCGCCGCCGACGGCGCCGAGGGGCGCGGCTCCGCGGCGGAGGCGAACGACGGCGTCGCCGGGGGCTCTGCCAGTGCTGCCAGGCCGCCCTCCGCGGCGGCACGGGGGCGGCGTCATCATCACCACCACTATAATCATGATCGTCATCATCATCATCAGCATCATCATCATCATCATCATCATCATCATCATCATCATCATCATCATGATCATGATCATCATGATCATGATCATGATCATGATCATGATCATGATCATGATCATGATCATGATCATGATCATGATCATCATCATCATCATCATCATCAGCATCATCATCATCGTCAGCATCATCGTCGCCATCATCGCCACCACCAACAATCTCACGTGTCGACATGATGAGCATCGTCGTCACCATCATGAACATGTCCATCAACACCATCGGTTGATTCATCAACATCGTGGGCACCGGCATAATCATGATAATTTGCCACATCATGATCATCATCGTCAGCATCATCATCACAACCATAATCATCGTCATAATCATCAACATCATAGCCAACACCACAATGTATATCATCATCAGCATCATCGGTACAATCATCATCATCATCATCATCATCATCATCGTCATCATCATCAGCATCAGCAGCAGCATCATCATCATCAAAATTATCAGCATCAGCAACAGCAGCATCATTCGCATCAGCGTTATCAGTATCGCCAACATCGGCATAAACGTGATCAGTGTCATCGTCATCAGCATCATCAGCACCGTTACCATCACCAACATCATCATCATCATCAACAGTACAATCACTATCACCGACACCACCACCACCATCATCATCACCATCATCATCAGCATCAGCATCATCATCATCATTGTCGTCATCATCAGCATCATCAGCACCATTACCATCACCATCATCATCATCATCACCAGTACAATCACTATCACCAACGCCACCACCACCACCATCATCACCATCATCATCAGCATCAGCAGCATCATCATTGTCGTCATCATCAGCGTCATCCTCATCCTCATCCTCACCCTCACCATCGACATGACCATCTTCATCGCCAGCATCGTCATCATCATCATCATCATCATCATCATCATCATCATCATCATCATCGACCAACGGAGGCGCCCAGTGCAACGACCGCCAGACTTGACGATGCACCGCTGCAGTGGGTGAACCAGTCAGAAAGCAGCCAGGCCAGCCCTCCGCAGAAGAGACAACGGGGTCGCATCCAGTCTGCGGCTAAGCGAATCCCACCCACCGCCCCTCCGCCAGCGACCACGGGCGCGGACATCCGAAGTGCTGCGACAAAGGGGCACATCGTGTTTGTCTTTGGCGGCATCGCCGGCTGCCAGAAGCGTGGGCCGTACTCGTCTACGCTGGGCAATTGCCTGCTGGCGGCCTGCGATGCCAACGGAAACATGGGACGCCCCACGACCGCGAAACCCTTCGAGGTGCCTCGCAGCGTGCAGGCTGGCGACCCCTCGCCGAAGTGGCTCCAGTGGGCTGAAGGATCCCTGGGCCACGCGAGCGGGTTCGTCGCCGCGTGGTCTGTCCCGTGTGTCGTGGCGCTGTTGCTCGCCGTCGCCTTCCTGGTCGCCGTGGGCAGCTTCGTGTTGAACCGCACGAATTGGCGCGCGTGGCCGACAAATCATACTCTGCCGTCGCTGGGCGGCCACGCCTGGCGGATCTGGTGGCCGACCAAGGTCATGATGATGATCAGGATCGCCATCACCACCAGCATCGTCATCATCATCACCATCAGCATGAACATCATCGTAGTCCTGGTGTTTGAGGTTCCTGAAAAGTAGTGGTGTAGCTGTGCAACTCGCACTCGTGGCAGTAGTACAGGTAGACGTACTACTAGTAGTGGTATCAGTAGTAGTACTAGTAGTAGTAGTAGTAGTCGTAGTAGTAGTAGTAGTAGTAGAAGAAGTAGTAGTAGTAGTAGTAGTAGTAGTGGTAGTAGTAGTGGTGGTAGTCGTAGTAGTCGCAGTCGTAGTGGTCGCCGTAGTAGTACTAGTAGTAGTAGCAGTAGTAGTGGTCGTCGTAGTAGTACTAGTAGTAGTAGTAGTAGTAGTAGTAGTAGTAGTCGCAGTGGTAGTAGCAGAAGTAGTAGCAATAATACTAGTAGTAGTGCTGGTAGTAGTGGTAGTACGCGCCGTGGTCGTAGTCATACTAGTAGTAGTAGTAGTAGTAGCAGTAGTAGTAGTAGTAGTAGTAGTAGTAGTAGTAGTAGTAGTAGTGGTAGTTCTTGTAGTGGTAGTAGTCGCCATCGTCGTCGTCGTCGTAGTAGTAGTAGTAGTAGCCATAGTAGCCGTAGTCGTAGTAGTAGTCGTAGTAGCAGTCGTAACATTAGTAGTAGTAGTCATCGTCGTCGTCGTCGTCGTCGTCGTCGTAGTACTAGTAGTAGTAGTAGTAGTAGTAGTAGTAGTAGTAATAGTAGTAGTACTGGTCGTAGTAGTAGTGGTGGTAGTGGCGGCGGTGGTGGTAAGGACAGTAGCACTAGCAATAGTAGTAGTACGAATGAAAGTAGTACTAGTCGTAGTAAGAGTAGTAGTACTGGAAGATGTAGTAGTACTAGTAGTAGTAGTAGTACGTGGTAGTAGTAGTAGTAGTAGTAGTAGTCGTGGTCGTAGTAGTAGAAGTAGTAAAAGTAGTCGTAGTTGTAGTCGTAGTAGTAGCAGTAGTGTTTGTATAGTAGTAGCACCAGTAGTAGCAGTAGTAGTAGGTAGCAGGTCGTGTGTAGTAGGTAGCGGGTAGTAGGTACTAGTACTAGAACTGGTAGTAGACGCACACGTCGTCGTAGTAGTAGTACTAGTAGTAGTAGTAGTAGTAGTAGTATTAGTAGTAGTAGCAGTAGTAGTAGTAGTAGTAGTGGCAACGACAATCGCAAAAACAGTCACAATAGTAAAATGAGGAATAAAACCACAAACAATAGTAGCAATAGTAGTGGAAGTCGTAGTAAAAAGGTCTTAGCCGTAGTAGTAGTAGTAGTAGGTAGTAGTAGTAGTAATAGTAGGAGTAGTAGTAGTAGTAGGTCGTAGTCGTAGTCGTAATCGAAATAATAGTAATACTAAAAATCGTTGTCGTAGTCGTAGTGAGAGTCGTAGTCGTACTAATGGTAAATATGGTGTTAGTAATAGTAGTAGTCGTAATCGTACCAGGAGTTAAACACTAGATGTGGTAGTAATAGTTGTACTAGTAGTACTTGTAGTAGTATTAGTAGTCGTCGTCGTAGTAGTAGTAGTAGTAGTAGTAGTAGTACTAGTAGTAGTAGTACTTGTACTAGTACTAGTACTAGTACTAGTACTAGTAGTAGTAATAGTAGTAGTAGTAGTCGTAGTAGTAGTAGTAGTAGTCGTAGTAGTAGGCGTAGTAGTAGTAGTAGTAGTAGTAGTAGTAGTAGTAGTAATAGTAATAGTAATAGTAGTAGTAATAGTAGTAGGAAAAGTAATAGTAGTAGAAATAGTAGTAGTAGTCGTCGTCGTAGTAGTAGTAGGAGTAGTAGTCGTAGCAGAAGCAGTCGTAGTAGTAGTCGTAGTAGTAGTAGTAGTAGTAGCCGCCGTCGTAGTGGCAACAGTAGTAGCACCATTAGGAAAGTAGTCGTAGTTTGTGATGCTGTGGATGAGTTGTGATGGTGCTGTTGATGGTGAGGGCGATGATGACGAGGTAAAAAAAACATTGGGGGGCATGCGGTTTCGCAGATCTTTCAACTTTTGTACGGTGACCTTAGCGGCGGCAGGGTATCACCTCTCGCTGGCGATGTTGGTTCCCCCCCTGCCGGAGGCACAACCACTGTGATCATCGCGCGCGTGGGAAACAGGCCCATCGCATTCTCGCTCGTAGACGGCGCCATCGCCGACTTCAAGATGGGCGGCAACGCCCATGCTCATGGGCAGCAGCATCGTTGTGTCCATGTTCGTGAGCGGCAGCTTCTTTGAGATCATGTTCGTCCGAAACTGCGCACCTCCTGTGGAACCCACGTTCGTGAACATCAACATTGTGATTCTCAAGCCCGATGGCGGGAGCCCCGTGGTCAGCACGCCCGTGGGCGGCACCTTCGTGGTGTTCACGCTCGTGGGCGACAATTCCGTGGCGCTCACGCTTGTAGGCGTAGGCGGCAAATGTGTGGCGATCGCGCTCGTGGGCGGCAACTTCGCGGTGTTCAGGAAAATGGGCGAAAACATTGTGATGATCACGCTCGTGGGCGGGAACTCCATGATATCCCGCGTTCGTGGCAGCACCGTGCGTTTCAAGCCCGAAGGCTACTTTCCCGGGGCGAACACACTCGTGAGCGGCGGCTCTGTGGCGCATGCACTGGCGAACGACTGCTTCGTAGTGTTCTCGCTCGTGGTCATCAGCTTCGTCGTCTTCACGCCCGTGAGCGGCAACTGCGTTGCGTTCCCGATCGTGGTCGGTATCTTCGGGGCGTTCGCGCCCTTGGGCGGCAGATTCGGGGCGCTCACGCTCGTGAGCTGCTGCTTCGTGGTGTCCACGTCCACGCTCGTGGGCGACAGCGTCGTCGTGTTCACGCTCGGGGGCAGCAGCCTCGTGGTGTCCACGCCCGTGGGCGACAGCAGCCCGTCGGCGGCAACTCCGCGGCCTTCACGACCGTGTGCCGCGGGTGCGTTGTGTTCACGCGCGTGCCCACGCACGTGGGCTTCAGCTTCGTGGCGCCCACGTTCTTAGGCGACAACTCCGCGGTGTTCGCGCTCGTGGGCGGCTGCTTCGTGGTGTTCGAGCTAATGGGTGCGAGTTGCGTGGTGTCCACGCTTGTGGTCCCTTCGGTTCCTGAATGGTGGCGTTCGTTGGGCCTTCACTATCAAACTCACCGTCCCCATCGCGACGTGTTCGCCCCTCGGGCCCCTAATGCCTGGGACACGACGCCCCTGTCCGACTCGCAGTGCTGCGGCAGGCGGCGGGGTGCAGCAACACTCGCCGCAATGCGCTGCGAGGTTCCGCCCAGTGTTGCACGCCAGCGTGGTAGGCTCCCCGCCTGTGCCCACACAGGCGTTGATTGCGATTCGGCAGCCATGCGGCCCCAACTCGCCACCATCATCAGCAGCAGCGTCACCAGCATCAACATCATCATCTACATCGGCATCATGCTCATTCAGGTCATCACCGCCATCACCACCAACAGCATCAGCAGCATCAGCACAACCAGCATCATCATCATCAGCAGCAGCATAACCAGCATCATAATCATCCTCATCATTATCACCATCACGCTCGCCATCATCATCAACATCAACAACAACATCATTAGTACAATCAACACCGTCATGAACAGCACCGCCACCATCGTCAGCGTCGCCGCCATCATCACAAACAACCGCATCGTCCCAAGCATCGCCGTGTCCGCCGTCATCAGCAACCGCAAGATCCTCACCATCATCATCCGCATCACCACCATGAACATCAACATAAACATCGCCATCGCCATCATTGTCCCCATCGCCATCAACATCATCAGCAGCATCGTCGCCGTCATTAACACCACGAGCACCAGCATCAACATCGTCATCCGCATCATCATCAACACCAACATCAACATCCTCATCACCATCATCAGTAGCATCATCATCATCATCAGCATCACCACCACCATCATACTCGTCACCAGCAACAACATCACTAGCACCAGCATTGGAAACAGTGAGGTGGGCTCCGCGGGAGCTGTGGGGCCTCCGACGGAAGCGGGCTGGCGGGGCTGACGGGCGGACTCGACAGAATCCCCGCTACACCTGCCTCCCCCCCAGTGCCCCACCCAAGACGTCCTCGCCTCCTCCAGCGATTCGTCTCCTCCTCCTGCTCCTCCTCCTCCTCCTCCTCCTCCTCCTCCTCATGATCATGATCCTCCTCCTCCTCCCCTCCTTCCTCCTCCTCCTCCTCCTCCTCCTCCCTCCTCCCCCTCATACCTCATCCCTCTCCTCCCCCCCCCCCTCCCTCATCCATCCTACTCCTCCTCAACCTTCTCCCTCCCTCCTCCTCGTCCCCCGTCCCCCGTCCCCCTCCCCCCCCCCTCCTCTCCTCCTCCTCCTCCTCCTCCTCCTCCTCCCTCCTCCTCCCTCTCCTCCTCCGTCGCCTCCTCCATCTCCTCCTCCTCCTCCTCCTCCTCCTCCTCCTCCTCCTCCTTCTCCTCCCCATGGCAAGGCAGTACAAGGCAAGCCATGAGATGCGAGGCGGCCAGCCGCATCCCAAACTAGCAGGCTCAATCCAGGAGTGAGCGAACGCAACGGAAATACAGAGAGAGATAGGGGGGGATCCGAATCCCTCTTGGCCGCTTCCACCTAAGGTTTTTTCTTTCCCTCCCTGTGACTGTTGATGTTAGGCGCACTGAAATCCTCGATAATGTAACGTTTGTAAGGGAAGCATGGTCGACTTACGCTTGGTGCGCGACGGATAAGGCCTCCACCCGTACGTTACCCCCTCCTCCTCCTCCTCCTCCTCCTCCTCCTCCTCCTCCTCCTCCTACTCACCATCACCATCATCATCATCCCCACAATCATCCCCATCATCATCATCATCATCATCATCGTCATCATCATCATCATCATGACAATCATCATCATCATCACCACCACCATCATCATCATCACCACCACCATCATCATCATCATCATCATCACCGTCATCATCATCCCCCCGTCCTCCTCCTCTTCCTCTTGCTCTTGCTCCTCCAGTACTCCGCCTCCTACGCTCTTCGCTCACAGCGGCACGCGCGGGGGGTGGCGGCGAGAGATGGCATAGCGACCTTAACGCGGTGGCATGCGCGGGCCACCAGCGCCGCACGCTGCAGTGGAAACGAAGGCCCTTACACACGACCTTTCGCGGGCAACTCGCGCGCGAACGCCCGTGAGAAGATGAACCAGTGCGTCCCTCGGGTGAGAACATGAACGAGGAGGGGCCGAGGTCTGCGAATCGGGGCGTTTCGGGGCGATTCGGGGAGCATTCCTGGACCTCCAGGGGCGTTCAGAGGCGAGCCCCTGGAGGCGAAGAGCGGGAGGGTTGTTGTTCAACGCGGGGCTTGGGGCACAACGTGCTTCTTGGAGTGGGAGGGGGGGAGTAGCGAGGAGACGCGGGGAGCGGGCGGGCACCCTCCCGAGGGCAGGGGGAAAAGGGGAAGGATGAGGTCGGGCATGTCCTCGCACACGCAGACTTTGGACGAACAATGAAACACGGTCAACACAACTATTCAGGCACTGTCAACAATAGTCGAAGGATCGTGCCCTGACTAATGTTTGCCCATGTCTGAGCATTCCTCCTGCAGAGAGAGACGCGCCCGACTTCAGGGAAGGAGTCCGGGCGAAAGGGCGGGCGCCTCAAGTTCTCAGCGTGAGCCCTGCGCCTACATGCCAGACGTCGCACGCGCTCGCACTCCAAAATGCAGCAGCACCGCCGCCGTGCCGTCGGCACCGAAAAGGGCGTCCTCGAGGTCTCTGCAGCAGGGCAGCCAGTCCCGAATATTGAAGGTCCGCCTCGGTACCGCGAGCGAGGCGCCGAGTGGAAAGCCCTGGGGTCTCCTCGAGCTGCCCGTGTTGAGTATGCAAGACTGAGGAGGAGGAGGATTCAGAGATTCAGATCTATCGCGTAGCGATACAAATCACCTACCTCCCCCTGAGCTTCCCGTGGAAGAAGGCGAGCAGGTAGACGGACGACGCGACCCAGAAGCGGAAGTCACTGAACGGGAAGTACGTGGAACGTCACCAAAACCAATACCACGAGCGAGTCCCTCACGCCAGCACCAGGAAAACCAGGATAACTGAAATTTCACTCCATCCCAAGACCACACTTAGGTCGCACACTCGAACGGTTCCATTGAAAAAAGAAATGGCGGCTCAGCCGAAACGGAGTCTGCTCGATGCGGCCCACTACAATGGAAAGCACCGAGGAACGAGTACATCCCACTGGTCATCGGGCAACCTCAACCTCCCAACGCGCAGAATTGCGACGAAAGGCACCAAACTGAGATCGCATCCGCCGCAGACGGCCTCGCAGCCAGACCACTCGCAGGAACACTTATAAGTAAATTTGAAGGCTGCAATACAATCCAGTTGTGGATACAGAAGCGGCTAGAGCTGCTGAGCCCCTGCAGAAGACGCCAGAGAAAGACGGCGCAGCAGAAATTGAATCGCCGCCGAAATCCCACGATTTACAATCATGCAGAGACAGTGAAATGCACGAGGAAGCAACCAACTGTAGACAACCTGATTGTGGATACCGAAGCACAATATAGCAGCAGGGCCCATACAGCAGACGGCTGAGAGATGAGGGCGAAGCAAAAGGATTGATGTCGCCGCCAAAACTCCACGATTTACAAACTGACATAGACCACCACTGCAACCACGGCGGGAAATGCTAGCCACACCAGGGCTCGTCCCGCAAACAGAGACTGAGCATCAAAACCATGGCGAACTTGAATGCACGTGGGAAGCCACCAACTGCAGACAATTCAGTCGGTGGGTACCGCAGCACTCGATAGCAGCTGAGCCCATACAGTAGACGCATGAGAAATAGACGGTGAAGCGGGATAGTTGACCTCGCCGCCAAGACTCCACGATTTACAGTCTGACATAGACCACCACTGCACACCACGGCGGGGAATGGTAGCCACACCAGGGCTCGTCCCGCACGGCAGCCACGGCGGGGAATGCTAGCCACTCCGGGCCCATCCCGCACTGTCAGGATGCCGAGCTCGAAGAGCAGGTCTTCCACGAGAACGAACTGATTTGCCCAGATCTTGCCAACGCCTACCAGATAGAAGCCGACGAACACCGCTGAACTCTAGTCGTGAGGCGTGCCCCTCAAGCGCCACGTGGAGGCACTGGGCGGGAGCTTCGAGCACTGTAGAGCCAAAAGATGGTACTACGAGGCTCGGGCCCCTCGTGCTTGAGAGGAGGGGGAGGAGGAGGAGGAGGGGGAGGAGGAGGAGGAGGAGGAAGAATGGGGAGGAGGAGAAGAAGGAGGAGGAGGTGGAGGAGGGGGAGGAGGAGGAGGAGAAGCAGCGACATCGTCCTCGATTGGAATATCGTCGGTAAGGGGCCAAGACTCCCACCCCGCCGCCGCCGACCTTGCGGGCATAAGCACTCTGTATTCGCGTTCATGCCTGTTGCAGGCTCCGCTGCCCCCCACCCCCCCGTGGTCACGTCACGATTCGCGCCCGCTCCAAGGACAGATTGTTTCAAACTTTCTCGTGCTCCAGAAACAGCCCTGCCGTCTCGAGCCCACTGAGCGCCAGGGGAGAACAAAATCGGTCTTGAGCATGAAGGCCGACATCTGCCGAGCTGCCACGATACGCCGACAAAAAAAGAGTCTTGCGACAGATGGCATCGAGACCTCACGCGGCGGAATCCGCGGGCCGCCAGCGCGGCACGCTGCACTGGAGACGACAGCGCTTACGCGCGACCTTACGCGGGCAACGTACCCCGCCAGTGTCGGGGCAGACGCGCCCGCTTTGTTTTTTGTTGGTGGCGCGCACATGGGGATCTCCGACCGATAGTCTCAGGTCGGGCATGTCCCCCTAAAGGCGGAATGAAAAATTGCCAAACGGTATTCAACAATGCAAGTCGTCTCAAGACTATGTTTTCCTATCTTTGAGTATTTCTCTTGCAGGGGGACAGACCCGACTCAACGCTAGTCCGACGAGTCCTGCAGCCGCGGGCCACGAGGGCGCATCCCGCGCCCCCCCCCCCTTCCCCCAGAATAAGAAACAAAACATGCGAGCTCCGCCACTGGGACCAGGCCGACTGGAGAACTGGGTGGGGCTCCCTGCAGTTGGGGCCTTAACACCAGGAACCCTAAGTTGAAGAACAAGACCCCTTCTGTCCATATACGATAAGCTTCGATTTCCCATTGAAACCTAGGGAAAACCTAAAGCAAGCTGTGGAAACACTTAAGAAACACGAAGCCCCTCCCCAACGAAACGGGTTCCTTCTTCAGCGCCCCGACTGTGTGGGGCCTGGGAGCAGGGAATGATGGTGACGGCCCAAGCTGAGAGCAGAGGCAAGGAGAGAGGGAGGAGGGAGAGGATGGGGGAGGAGGAAGAAGGACGAGGAGACGCGGGGCGCTGCCTCGTCAAAACGAAGGCCCAACACCACGGGATGGTCGGGGAACAAAACCGAAGGGCATCGATCTGGTGTGGAGGGTGGGCCCTCGCCGCCCACCATTGGGCCAGCAGCGGTCGGCGTCGAATCGACGAAGCGAAACAGATCCCGACCAGCCATAACTGGGGGAGCTGTGGTCCTAACCCCCCTGGGGGAACTCATCGCATCGACGATCTCTCGCGAGGGGTGTCGAAATCGATGGGTCCCCCAGGGGGGTAAGGACCACAGCTCCCCCAAATGTGGCTGGCCTGAGGTCGGAAGAAGCACCGAATCGGGCCGAATCGGGTACCCAGACATCAAGCGTCTCCATTTTTCGAGCCACGGGCCCCCGACCTCTCGACCACTTCCACGGGACTGCCTTTTCAGCTCGGGTCGTTCTTTGGCGGTCCTGAGGCCTGGCGAGGGTCCCGAAACGCCGCAAGCTGTGCAAAACCTCCGCCTCGATGTGTCCGAGAAGCCGGACGCCTGGGCACGCAGCTGGGATCATCGGACCAAATCGGCCCAATGCTGCGCCCTGGCGAACCGTGATATGCGCTGTGCAAGACGCGGGTGGCGCCGGACCGCTGGGGGAGATCGACAACGCATCGGATCGAGCCGGGCGAACGCGGCGTCGGACCTTTGATGCCCGTCCTGGCGACCATCCTAGAGCCACTCGCTCTGATTCGGCGGCGAGCGAGGGGGGAAGTGAGAAGGAGAGGCCCTCTCACAAGGCGGCGGGGGCTTCTCTGAAACCCTCGGGCCTTCTGAGAAGATCTGTCTTCCGGGAAGGCTCAGAAGACGTCTCAAAAAGCCGGAGAACTTCCGAGCCTCCTGATGAGGCCCCCCCCTTTTCACTTCCACCCGGGGTCGCCGCCGATTCCTATCAAGCCGCTGGCTGTGATCCGATCCGTTCGGCGGCGCCAGGCCCCAACAACGGAGATCTCACGAACTGGAGCAATCGGATCGGAGTGGGCCCTGGCAGCCCACGGCGCCCCTCCACTGCCGGCTGGGGCCCGCAACGCCTCGAAGTACGGGTCCTCCTGGAGGTGGTCGGTGCCGGAGTCGGCGTCTGCCTCTTGCGGGCCACGCGGGCCCCAACCACAGTCTTACGCAGATCCATGCATGCAGGCAGGCAGGCAGGCAGGCATGCACACATGAATGCATGCATGCGTGCATACATGCATACACACTTACAGATGTGAATGCTACCAATCATACATACACGTCTGCATGCATACATCAGTAATGCAGGCATGCAAGCATGCACACATACACACACACACAGACATGCATGCATGCATGCATGCATGCATGCATGGATGCATACATGCATACATACATACATACATAACTACATACATACATACAAACAAACATGAATATATACAAATGCATGCATCCATACACATGCATGCATCCATACATGCAACCAAACAAGCATACAAACATGCACATGCATGCATGCATACATACATACAAACGCACATACTCTTCATACATACGCAGATGCATGCACCCAGGTCTACACACATTTGTGCGTACAGACATGCGCATACATACATACAAACATGCAAACATACAGACATACATGCATGCATACATTCAGACAGACAGACAGACAGACAGACAGACAGACAGACAGACATACCATCATGCATCCATACGTACATACGCACGTACGTACGTACATACATACCTACATGCCTGCCTGCCTAGATACATGCATACATACACAAATACAGCCATACATACATACATGCATACATGCATGCATGAACACATACGTACATGCATGCATACATAAACAACAATACATACGAACATACACACATGCACACAAACCAAACAAACAAGCATTCATGTACCCATCCATACATACACAGAAGCACAACTGCATACACATTCATATCTATACATGTGTATATATATACACATACATACATCCATTGCATAACAACCATCGGATACCCGCGACCGTGTCCTACGGCACAAGTTGGAGTGTACTCGGGTCCCTTCGAACTCGCTGTACTGAGTGTTGTAATTCGATGTTCTTTACGGGGCCCACAGCCCGGAGTTCCGGTCGCTAAATACTGGGCGCTCCTGGGTGGGGTCCCCGCGTGGCTTCTCGAGAGGCCAAGAGCGCGCTGTTCGGGACACGCGTGTCCAGCATGTGTGCAGATGATGACGGGGGCCGTCCTGGAGCCCTCCCTCTCTCGTGGGCGCCTCCTGGGCCGTCCTGGAGGCCCCCGAAGACGGCCAAGAGGCCCAAGTCGCAAAAGCCCTGGTGTTCGCATTGCTGACGTCTCGATCCTCAGAGAATCCCAGGCGGCCCAAGAGGCGCCCCAAATCGCCCCCAAAACGGCCCGCGAGGAGCCCGCGAGGCTCCCCAGAGCGCTCCAAAAGATGCCACAAAAAGGAGCCCGCGAGGCTCCCAAGAGGGCCCCCTGGCCACAAGAGGAACCCAAGCTGGTCGTCGTCGTCGCCCTCGTCGCCGTCGTCCTCATCGTCGTCCTCGTCGTCGTGCTCCGAGTGGTCGTCCTCGTCGTCGTCGTCGTCGTCGTCGTCCTCGTCGTCGTCGTGGTCGTCCTCCTTGTCCTCGTCCTCGTCCTCGTCCTCGTCGTCCTCGTCGTCGTCGTCTTCCGCGTCATCGTCGTCGTCGGCATCCTTGTCCTCGTCATCACTCACCGTCGTCGTTATCTTCGACGTCGTCCTCGTCCTCGTCGTCCTCGTCCTCGTCCTCGTCGTCCTCGTCCGTCGTCGTCTTCCTCGTCCTCGTCCTCGTCGTCATCTTCGTCGCCGTTCTCCTCGGCGTCGTCGTCGTCGTCGGCGTCCTCTTCCTCGGCGTCGTCGGCATTCTCGTCGTCGCCGTCGTCGACCTCTTCCCCGTAGTCGTCGTCGTCGTCTTCGTCGTTCTCGCCGTCGCCGTCCTCGTCCTCGTAGGCGTCGTCGTCGCCGTCCTCGTCCTCGTCATCGGCGTCGTCGTCAACGTCGTCATCCTCGTCCTCGTCCTCAGCGCACTCGTCGTCGTCCTCGTCGTCCTCGTCGTCGTCCCCCCCGTCCTCGTCGTCGTCGTCGTCGTCCTCGTCATCTTCGCCGTCGTCAGCGTACTCGCCGTCGTCCGCGTCGACGTCGTCCTCGTTGTCGTCCTCGTCGTTGAAATCGTGGTCCTCGTTGTCGTCCTCCTTGTCCTCGTCGAGGTTGTCGTCGTCAGCGTCATCGTCGTCGTCCTCGTCGTCGTCCTCATCCTCCTCGTCCTCGTCGTCGTCGATTTCCACGTCCTTGCCGTCGTCATTGTCGTCCTCGTCGTCATCGTCATCATCGTCGTCAGCGTCGTCAGCGTCGTCACTGTCGCCTTCGTCGTCAGCGTCGTCAGTGTCGTCTTCGTCGTCGTCGTCCTCGTCGTAATCGTCGTCAGCGTCGTCGTCGTCGTCCTGGTCGTCGTCGTCCTCCTCCTCGTCCTCGTCGTCGTCGACGTCGACGTCGTCGTTCTCCTCGTCCTCGTCGTCGATCTCGTCGATCTTATACTCGTCCTCGTCGTCGATCTCGTCGATCTCATCCTCGTCCTCGTCGTCGCCTCGTCCTCGTCGGCTGAGCCTACGGCGCCGCGTCCAACGTTCGAGAGGCGCACAGGTGCACGCGCCACTCCGACACGCCCCCTGCCGGCGCGGCGGCCCCCGGGGCGGGCCTCTGGAGCACCTCCCGCGGCGCCGAGGGTGGCCTCGCCATCGGGCACCGGGCAGCTCCTCCACCTCCTCCTCATCCTCCTCTTCCTCCACCTCCTCCTCTTCTCCTCCTTCTTCACCTCCTCCATCCTCGTCCTCCTCCTCCTCCTCCTCCTCCTCCTCCTCCTGTAACTCCCTCTCCTCCTCCTCCTGCCTCCTCCTCCTCCTCCTCCTCCTCCTCCTCCTCCTCCTCCTCCCCCTCCTCTTCCTTCTCCCCTCCTCCTCTTCCTCCTCCTCCTCCTCCTCCTCCTCCTCCACCTCCTCCCTCCTCCCTCGCCTCCTCCTCCTCCTCGTCCTCCCCCCCCCCCTCCCCCTATCTCCTCCCTTCTCCCTCCTCCCTCCCCCTCCTCCCTCCTCCCTCCTCACTCCTCCCTCCTCTCTTGAGCAAGGACCGACCGTCCTGGCATTCCTACAGGCCTGCCACGACTGTTTTTGGGGGGCAATTGAATGTATATATATAGTAGAACACAAGAGCACAAGATCAAGTTCTATCAAAAACAATATTCTCAGAAAGTCAATCCGATGTATTACTCAACACAAGACTGTCTCAGCCAGACATGTTCTGGCGTGATGTCGTGCGAGCCGCCACTGCCCGAGAAGAGAGGGAGCAGAGCACCCAAGGGTCATGACAAATCACGACGGCATTTGTTCCGCAATGCTCGGCCTCTGGTGGGTCCTACTGGGCCTCGACAGCGCGAAAAACCGAGTCGGGATGATACATCGGCCCTGGGAGTGGGTCGAGAACTCTGGGGGTCGAGGTCATGAACAGAATCATGACGTCGGGGGCCTTTGGCAGGTGTGGGCAATGTAAAAGGAGGAACACGCTGGCGGGCTCCGAAGGGCATCGTGTCACTGCTACCCTTTCCCTGCCGAGTCATTGAGGAAAGATGTTCCGAAATGTTCGGGCCAGCAAGAAAGTCTCCCCCCAAAGGACTCCGGAAGAACAACCGGCCCTGGCGAGAGCCCCTCCGTCACGGCAAGCGCACGGAGGAGTCCAGCCCATTGGAAGCGTGAGAACTTCCAGACAGGCCACTGCGATCCCAGACCCCTGGTGTCGTGATCTGTATCTGCTCAATGCGGGGTCCTCTGGCGTCGCGACCCCTTCCCCGTGGCCTCTTTTTATCCAACAACGTTCTCCGAGGACGACTCGGGCGACTGGGGCCTCCGAGGTCCCAAAACCGTGCGGTGACGGACCGCGCGGTGAGGTCTTTTGGGCTTCCGAGGTCACCGCACGGTCGGTCACCACGAGGTGTTGGGACCCCCGGCAAAGCTTGCGTCCCGCCTTGGGGGAGAGGCCGAGCGGGCGTCGCGCCCGAGGCGTCCAGGCGACGGGAGTTGGCAGTCCGTGGGCGCCAGCGCCTGCGGCCAAAACCTCCAGCCCCCACGGAGCCTTCTCGCCCATCTTCAGGCCCCTGGAGGTGGTGTGAAGGATCCCGGGCACCACCCCAGGCGCGGTGGCGAACCAGGGCCCCGTGGAACTGGGGCCTTCTGGCAACAGGGCCCTTGCAAGGTGAAGCGGGAAGAGTAATTAGGTTAACGTTTTCTTATCCTGCGTTTCGACATTGGGCGGAAGGGGGGGGGGTTCTGGGTCCGGACCTCTGCTTCATGCGACGGTTTGCAACAGTGCGTCCTACAGGGGAGGCTCCACCTGAGACAGGCGCCACAAGCAGCCAAGATCTGCTCCATGGGGGGGGCGAAGGCCCGCGCCGATCGGGAGAACAGTCATAAGAAAACGACCCAAGAGGTGAGGGATAGAACATGTTTCGAGCAATCCCGGCCGATTCACCACGCGGCACGGTCACCACACCGCTTGGAGGCAACTGCTGGGAGGTCTTCGTCTGAAGGATGAGAAAGGATTGCGCCCCATCGGGAGGCTGTTACGCCAGAGTGGGCCTGAGATTCAGCCAGGCCAAGCGGGATTCAGCGGGATCAGGCGGGATTCAGCCGGACTTCGGACCAGGGCACAACCAGAACTTCACCTCCCGGGAGTTGCATCCGAGCACGCCGTTTGGGGGCCCCCGACTTCGGCCGCCCTGCGTCGGTGCCCGCCGCCCGAGCTCCAGAAGTCTGCCGGCGTCGGCCCGCCATGGGGGGCGCGGCGCAGCCGCCCAGGGCGCAGATCGGCGGCGAGCGAGGGGGGGGGAAGGGTCAGGAGGAGAGGGCCTCCTCGGGAGGCTCGGAGGTCCCCGAGGGGCCTCCCGAGGAGGTTTTCGTGAGCCGTCCCCGAAGACGCAGAAAGACATCTCAGAAGGCGCGGGGGCTTCTGAGGAGTCCCGCCGCCTTCCGAGAAGGCCTCCACCTTCTCGCTTCCCTGAGGTCGGGGCAGTCCCCCTACGGGAGGATTTTGGGCGAAAGATAAAAAAATAGGCAAACCAATACTCAAAAAATGCTCGAAAGTATTTATAACATCGTCCCCAGACTATTTTTCTACTATTTTTGAATATTCCTCCTGTAGAGGGACAGGCCCGACTTAACACTTCACCCCCATCGCTCGCCGCCGATCAGAGGACCACGCAGTCAGGCCGCAGGCCGGCAGCAAGCTGACCGCGAAGGCGCACGTGTGTGTGTGGGGGCTCCGTGGACCGTATGCAAGACGAGGCCAGGGCAAGGATCGGCGGCAACGATAGGGGCGAATAACCCAGGGGCGGGGATTATACGTATTCGCGGGAGCCTTTTCTAAGACATAGATCATCGGCGCACCTGAATACATGTATTGCTCTCCCCTGGGCTATTGGCCCCTACCGTCGCCTCTGAGGGGGCAGAATCGGACCGCGCCAAATTGTGGACGTCTGAGATCTGGCGGTTCCAACGGATGTGTCGGGCGCCGCGACCGTTCCTAAGCGCTTCGGAGCGCTCCGGAACGCTCCGGCAGCGTGCCAGAACGCTCAGGGACAACCTCGCCAATACCTGGGTCCACCCAAGTATGCTCGCGGCATGCCTGACGAAATCTGCCGGCCCCCTTGTAGAGCCGCCAGGCAGAGGGGATCAGGCTTGCTGCTTGCTGCTCCAGTTCCAATTTCAAGTCCCCCATATTGTTGTAGTCCACGCGAGGGGGAAGCCCCAAATCTCACGTACACCACGCCCTCCGGGCGGTCTCAGAATTCCTGAGGGCGCGTGGGACACGTAAAAATACGTGAGACTCGCGGTCCCGAGGGAATAAACCCTCGAGATCCGTGGATCTGGCGCGTGGGCGCCAGGGATTGGGAAGGTACCCTTGACAGATCGCGCCAGTTACGTGAGGCAACGGGGCCCGTCGCCAATCGACGCGCCCTCCTGCATGGTCGCTCTGACCTCCATTACTCGTGCATGTTTTGGTTTCGTGCCTGTTTTTGTTCTGCTCGATGATTCAATACGGTCCTCGATGGTCCTCACAGAGAAAATGCACACGTCCAAGCGATGGCGAGGAAACATGATCGATCCACGGACCCCGAAAAGGGATACGCAAATGTGAGGCACGGCCACGTGTCCAAGAGACCTGATGGGGCGACGGGCACTTGCAGTGCTGAGTGTATCGACGCATCGGCGATGCGTCGGCGATGCGTCGCCGATGCGGCGCGATCCTCCGACCCCGTCTCAACCGACCCCGCCTACGAGGCCTAGAGAGCTCCGCACGCCGGCCGGGCGCACACGCCGCGCCGCTGGGCGGCGAGGAGCGGCGGCCGACCGCGGCGGCGAGACCGCGCGCGCGCGCGGGGGGCCCGCAGCGCGGCGAGCATGCTCGAGCGCTGGCCAGTCGCGTCGTCGACCTGCGGGCGCCGCGGGCGCGGGGCAACCCGCAGAGCCTCGGAAGAGGAAGAAGGGGCCCCATACCTCTGCCTCCTCGCCCGCTTGCCCCTTTTCGGGCCTCCTGAGAGGTCCTCGTCGCCACCGCTGGATTCGCCTCAAAATCCTGGTCAGAACGCACACCAGGAGGTCCAGGAAGTAGCGGTATCGGTACATTTGGGTTTCCTCAGGCGTGCGGCAACCCTAAGGTCGGGCGTGTATTCCTACAGGGGGTTTTGGGCGAAAATACCTATACGACCACCCTTCGGGTGATAAGGAGGTTCGGGGGGGGAGGAACCAACGTCTCACTCGATCGGTCTCACTATCGATCTCACTATCGATCTCAGTATCGGTCTCGCTCGATCGATCTCCCTCGATCGATCTCACAATCGATCTCACTCGATCTATCTCACAATTGATCTGACTATCGATCTCACAATCGATCTCACAATCGATATCACAATCGATATCACATTCGGTCTCACTATCGATCTCACTGTCGATATCACAACTGCTATCACAATCAACGTCATCATCATCATCATCATCAACAACAACATCAACATCAACATCATCATCACCAAAATCATCATAATCGGGACACCGTCCTCATCAGCAACACCAACATAATCATCATCACGGTCATCAAAATCATCGGGATACCACCATCATCATCATCACCATCATCACAATCATCATCATCAACATCATCATCATCAGCAGCATCGGGACACAGTCATCGTCATCATCATCATCAGCAGCAGCATCATCATCGGGACACCATCATGATCAGAATCGTTATCATCATCATCATCATCACCACCACCATCATCATCATCATCATCATCATCATCATCATCATTATCATCGTCATCATCATCATCATCATCGTCATCATCATCATCGGGACACCATCATCATCATCATCATCTAATCCTCATCATCGACATCGTCACCATCAGCATCATCAACATCATCATCAGCATCATCATCGTCATCGTCATCATCGGGGCACCATCATCATCATTACCAACATCATCATCATCATCATCATCATCATCTTCAGCATCACCATCAGAATAATCATCATCATCGGGACGCCATAATCATCATCAACCTCATCATCATCAACATCATCATCATCGGGACACAATCATAATCAGCATCATCAACATCAACATCATCATACTCATCATCATCGGGACACCATCATCGTCATCATCATGATCATCAACATAATCATCATGATCATCATCATCCTCATCATCGGGACACCATCAGCATCATCATCATCATCATCGTCATCATCATCATCATCGACATCATCATCATCGAGACAACATCATCATCATCATCATCATCATCATCATCATCGTCATCAGCATCACCATCATCATCATCATCGTCATCATCATCATCATCATCATCATCATCAGCATCATCATCAGCATCACCATCGCCATCATCATCATCATCATCATCATAATCATCATCTCATCATCGTCATCACCATCATCACCATCATCACCCTCATCATCATCATCATCATCATCATCATCATCATCATCGTCATCATCATCATCATCGCGGGACACCGCGGGACACCGGCGGGACACCGCGGGGCGCGGGGACACCGCGGGACACCGCGGGACACCGGCGGGACACCGGCGGGACACCGCGCGCCACCGGCCGCCCGGAAGAGACACATTTGGTCCGGCCGCGCCTCAGCCACAGGGACACCGACGGGACACCGGCGGGACACCGGCGGGACACCGCGCGCCACGGGCCACCCGGGGGAGAATCATTTGGTCCGGCCGCGCCTCAGCCACAGGAGACTTTCCTCTCGCCCGCCCACGCAGCTTCGCCTCGCCCGCACGGCACGCACGAACACGAAACCGAAATCGATTTCCCGGTAGGGGGCTCTCCGTTCCACTTCGATCTCACCCCCTCACCTCCGATAGATACCCCAAACATACCACAAAATGGTCAACAAATCTTTAAAGAAGTCGTCCCCAGTGTATGTGATTACTATATCTGAATATTCTTCCTGTAGAGGAACAGGCCCGACGCAAGGCAACCCGCAGATCCTGGCAAGGCTGGACCTAAACGTTGTTTTTCGTTTTGCTTGCGATAGTTGTTTGTCGTTATGTTCTGCCTGTTTTTTCTGTACCTCCCTGCCAGAAAACGAAATACAAAGTACAGCCGAAGTCCAACGAAACAGCGTTGAGGTCCAACCCTGGATCCTAACGTTGTAATGCTTGCACCACGGGATTTTTTGTGCCGGGTTTCGGGCCGCGGGGCCCTCACAGAGCGATCCGGCTCGAAGAATGACGCAAAGAAGTGGGGTCCGGGGCTCCGGGGGTGACTTTTCTGGATGCTGTTCCCCACCCGACAGGTTGGGGCTGTTAGATTTCAAGAGCAGGCCTCCCAGCCAACCCCACCCTGCATACCGCGGCCGCCAGACCCCAACTTGTCCCGAGAAGCCCGGATGTCCCGCCTCGCGCCTGGCCAACCCCACCCTGCATTCCGCGGCCGCCAAATCCAAAATTGTCCAGATGATCCCAAAGTCCCGGGTGTCCCGCCTCTCTCCCGGCCAACCCCACCCTGCATTCCGCGGCCGCAAGACCCCAAATTGTCCTGATGATCCCCGAGAGTCCCCGGTGTCCCGCCTTGCGCCCTCGACGAACACGATAGAACACAGCATGACACAACATAACATGACAGAACGGAGCAGATAATGGCAGAACATGGCAGAACAGAACATATCAAAATCACGACTAAGTAGAGCATGACATAATCTCACATAACTGACCTGAGCAGAGCAAAACATAGCAGACGTCGACAGATCACGACATAAAATAACATAGCCGATCATAACATAAAACACTATGACCGCACATATCATATCATGTTCGAGCACCACAGAACATAACATATCACGACAGCAGAGCATAGCGACGATACAGACGACTCAACACCACATGACACAACATAGCATGCCATAACATAACACGAGCATGACAGAGCATTGCAGAACAGAACAATAACCGAGCATACCATTACACATCTTGACATAACATATCATATCATGGCACAGCGTCACATAACATACCACAACACGATAGCAGAGCATAGCGACGTTGAACACGACAGAACACAACGCGACACAACATAATATGAAAGAACATAACACGAGCATGACATATCATGACAGAACATACCATAGCGATGGCATGACAATATAGGACATAGCATTACATCACAGAACATGCCAGAGCAGAACATGGCAGAACAGAAGACGACAGAACACAGCATAACCGAACAGAGCCGAGCATACCATAACACGTGTTGACATAATGTATCATGCCATGACACAGCATCACAGAACACACCATAACACGACAGCAGAGCATCGCGACGTCGAACACGACAGAACACACCATGACACAACATAACATGGCAGGACAGAACACAGGCATGACATACCATGACAGGACAGAACATAGCAATGTCATGACCAAACAGGGCATAACAGAACATCACAGAAGCTACCAAAGCAGAACATGACAACATCGACGGCGACGAAACAAAACATAACAGAACATAGCCGAGCCTAACCTAGCACACCATGACATACAATTCGATTTCCTGGCACAACATCACAGAACACAGCATCACACGACAGCAGAGCATAGCGATACATACTAGCAAGGCAAATCGTACTATACTATACTGAGCCGAGCCGTCAGCACACATAACATCGCCGAGCATACCAGAGCAGGACACGACAGAACAGAAGAGGGCATTCCACACCATAACATAACATAGCCGAATTATATAAAACGCACCATGACAAATCATATCATATCATAGCATGACAGCATCACATAATAGCGAAATTCAGTAACACATAATATCGTAGTTTACTGAACTGAGCTGACTTGACAACAACATCACATAACAACACACACTACACCATAACGTGTCATAGCAGGTCGTGTCATAACATAGTGTAATAGGGCATAACATACCATACAAGCTCATATTCTATGGTGACAGAGATGAGCATTACATAATCATACTCAAACAAAAGAGAAACATAAGTGAAGAGCTACATCATATCATACGACGCATCTAACTTCAGAAGCGTCGCAACGTCACGCCAGACCGTCGAGAACAGAACGGGACAAAATGGAGCACAACATTGAAGAACGGTGACTACCTGGAACACGGTTGAACTGTTTCTTGAATCCCTAAGCGGCAGCTGTCGACCAGTTGGGCGACCGCGCGCCATCGGGAACAAACGCTCCAGGTTTCGCTGGGAATCGTTCGAAGCAAAATATGTGCGTTTTTGACGGGTTTTGCAGCGTCGGATCTCAGGGAAGGGCGCGCAAACATGGATTAGCGATCCATGGATTTGGCGCGCCGTCGCCTAATCCATGGATCGGGGGAGGTTCCCTCCACAACATGCAGCCGGCGCCGCCTCGCTCGGCAGCTGCAACCCGCGATTTCCCATGGGAACGGGACCCGTCGCTAATCCACGCCCCCTTTATCCATGTTTGCGACCGCCTGACTCGGGGAAGGGCGCTGCCCCCCTCCCCCCGCCCCCATTCCCTCGGGTCCGGGCGCCGCCTCTGCACCTTCGGAACAGGCGTTTTTCCTTGCCCAGGCCCTCGGGTGCCGGGGCCCTCACAGACCGATGTGCGGCCGGAAGCATGGGGCTACGAATACGGGGGACTGGGGCTCCGGCCCTGGCTGTGGGAGATTGTGCTGTTTCGCAGACGTCAGCTTTGAAGGTCACCCCCACCCTTTCCTTCTCCTCCGCCTGCCGCCTGACTCCCCTCTTCATCCTCCCCATTCCTATCCCTCCTCCTCCTCCTCCTCCTGCTCCTTCTACCTCCCTCCTCCTCCTCCTCCTCCTCCTCGCCCTCCTCTCCTCCTCCTCCTCCTCCTCCTCGTCCTCCTCCTCCTCCTCCTCCTCCTCCTCCTCCTCCTCCTCGTCCCCCATCCATCCATCTCCCCTTGCGAATAACTCCGCCCCTGTCACAAAGGACCAAACGTGGCCACAGGCCGGCCCGTGTTCTTCGCGATGGCATCCTGAAGCTTGAGTCGCCGCAGCACTTGCAAAGGTGGAGGGCCGGCGGTTCTGGAAGTGGGGCCCTCGTGTTAGCCCTGTGCACATTCGTCTTGACAGTTCGCAGCAGTTACAGAGATGGAGTGGCATTGGTTGTGTAAGGAAGTCTCGCCTGACCGCCGCGCAATTTCGTCTCCACGGACTGCATTAAATACACGACTGACGAGCCAGAGATTTTACGCCTTGCAACGCTTGCAAGATGGAGGACGGCTCCTTCTCAAAATAGGCCTCTAGCCTAGCTTGAGGCGTCCCCTCGCTCATCACCAGAAACCTCAGAATGTGCCGACGTCAGCTGCGTGGACGAAGGACGGCCCTTTCTCCACACGATGCTTGGTGGGCCTGTTTTCCACCACCACCACCATAAGTAGCAGGGGGAGGGGGTCCTCCTCCTCCGCCTCCTCCGCCTCCTCCTCCTCCTCCTCCTCCACCTCCTTGCCCCTCCAACTTATGGTGGTGGTGGAAATGGAAAACAAGCCCATCGATGCTCTCGCCTCGTGCACCCTTGACAACTTGAGCATGCGAAGTGCAACCTTGTGCAACATGTTGCATGGATGCAGGACGGTACCGTTTCAAATCGCGGCTCCCGCTGGACACTTCGCGGAACTCAATACATATAATCGAACGAAAGCCCCCCCTCAACGACTTGCCTTGTCCCCTCTCCCTCTCTCCCTCCCTCCCCCCTCCTCCTCCTCCTCCTCCTCCTCCTCCTCCTCCTCCTCCTCCTCCTCCTCCTCCTCCTCCTCCCCGTCCTTCCCCAGACCTCACGTATTTTTCCACTTCGCTCCTACCCCAGATTCAACCATTCATGTTGCAATTGAATCGGGGTCCAATGTCTGTTTACTCGGAAATGAGTATGGTCGAATCTGAATATGAGCGAATCCGAATGTGATGCGCGGTTCTGGATGAGATGGGTGAGTCTGAGTGAGGAAGAGGTGCTGATGTGTTGGGCACGCCACAAATCAAACCACCAGAGACATCCCCACAATCTGGGCGCGAATCATGGAATGTCCCCACCCCTGGCAAGCCCCTTTATTAGGATGCCCAAGTGCACGCACGCCCATGTCACAACCCAAAGGGAAACGTCTGGGGTGCAGAAACAGGCAAGCCGCCTCAGGCGTCCTGACATGTTCCTTCGAAAGCAGGGGATGCTTAGCACGCTGAGAACCTCTACATCTCGACGCGGAACATGGACTGTCGCCACCCTTGGCGCCCCCCGTCCGGGCTGAAACCAACGCCGCGTTAGAGACATCCTCATAATCTCCGAAAGCAAAGGATGCCGGGCACGCAAACAAGCCAGCAACCTGAGACATCTCCACAAACTGGGTGCGAATCCTGGAGTGTCCCCACCCCCCCTTGGCGCCCCCCCGCTGGGGTGCCCCAGTGCCACGCCTGCTACATCGCGGTACGTATCGGACCAAAAAAAAAAGAACAGTCTGGGAGGCAGGGCCAAGCAAATCGCCCGAGACCTCCTCACAGCTTGCTTCAAACATAGAGCATGTTCTTGGGCACACAAACAGACAAACCGCCAGAGGCATCCCCGCAATCTGGGCGTGAATCATGGAATGTCCCCACTCCTAGCAATCCTCGTTACGAGTGCTGACACCAGCGCCTCGTTTGAACCATCCTCACAGCTTTACGAGCAAAATATGTTGGCCACGTAACCAGGTAAAACGCCGATCGCATTCCCACAATCTTGGCGCGGATCCTGGATTGTCCCCACCGTTGGCGCCCCCTCGCTGGGGTGGCCAAGTGCTACGTCTGCCACATCGTGGTGAGCATTGGCCCACCAATGAGCATTACTGTCTGAATCTGAACATGAAAGGAAACGGCTGTGGGTTATTCTGGGTGTGATCGAATGCGAGCGTGCGCGGGTCAAAGTGTGAGCGAGTCTGGGTGTGGGTGGGTCTGGATGAGCCCGGCTCTGAATATGAGTGGGTCAGAGTGTAAGCGAGTCAGCTTGTGAATGAGCCTGGTTAGAAGTGAGTCGGAGTATGAGTGAGTTCGAGTGTGCGTGAGTCTGAATACGCCTGAACAGGAGTCCGCCTGAATGGAAATGAGTCGCTCTGGTCGGGAAAGCGAAGCGAAGAGGAGGTGAGGATGGCAGTTCCTTCTCGTACCCACCCAAGAAATAACGAGAACCACCACCTTCAGACATGGGGAACACGAAACCCATCGTAGGATGTGGTACAAATCCGCGCGGACCTCAAACAGTTGTTGCTCATGCAACCCTTGCTTTGGCACGACCCATTCCTCCAGCAATGCCTGGCCCCTGATTGCACAGTTTCCCCAGGGGCCGTAGGCGACCCGAGGAGGAGGAGGAGGAGGAGGAGGGGGAAGGGGAGAAGGAGGAGGAGGATGAGGAGGAAGAGGAGGAGGAGCAGGAGGAGGAGGAGGAGGAGGAGGAGGAGGAGGAGAAAGGGGTGGAGGAGGGGGAGGGGGATGAGGAGATGGAGGAGGAGGAGGTTATCCGAGATTCTCCGAACATGGCGATGCCAAGATTCACGCTGCTCCTCCGCCCCGCCACGGGGCTCGCCTTTCCGCGCGGGCGCCTTTCGGGCGTCCACGCGCGCTCAGGCCTGGGCGGCCTCGGCCCTCTCCCGCAAGAGGACGAGGAGAGGTTCAACCGAGGGCCGCGTGCTCTTCCCCTGCGGCGCACGCCTCTGTGAGACCCCCCCGCCCGCCTTTTCACACAATCTTCTCGCACGCTCTCTCCTGGAGCGTCTCGCACTTTTATCGCACGTTCCCTCTCGGAGTTTCTCGCACGCGCTTCCTCCGACTTCATCGTTGTAGCTGGTCACGTTGGGCTTGCGCGCCGCCACCAGAAAAACCCTGTCCCTCCAGGCGGAAGGTCGTCCTGAAACGGGGGAAGGTTATGTAGGCATACGCGGACCGGAGGTCGACTCCATCTTGCTCCATCTGCCTTACCACGTCTACCATGTGTACACCATGCTTGCGGTCGCACTGGCAGCTAAGCCACCTGTCGATGTCTGTCCCCTCCTGGTCGTCGCACGCCCTGACTGCTGCGCTGTCGCTGAGCTCGTCGGGTTCCCCCATCGCCTCCGGCTTCTCGCGCGCACCTGCTCTCAACGCTGCAGCTAAGGGGTGATGTTGGGTTCCGTCTTCGCCTCCCGCTGTATCTCGCCCCCCCTCCTGTTCGCAGCGCTGTAGCTGATGGCGTTAGGCTCTTGAATCGCCTCGGGCCTCTCGCTCACGCTGTCCCCCAGATTGTAGCTGATGGAGCCGGGCGCTCCCAGCTTCGCCTGGCCTTTCTCGCGCAAGCTAATCTCAGCGCTGCAAGTGATGGCGTTGGCGGTTGCCCTCACCGCTTGCTTCTCGCGGCCGCTATAACCACGGTTGTAGCTGATGGGGTCCGCACGCGCTGGTCCCATCGCTGTAAATGATGATGCCCCTGTCATGCCAATGGTGTAGCTGATGGGGTCCGCACGCACTGATCCCAGCACTATATCTGATGGTGCCTCTGCAGCGCCCTCGTTGCACGCACTGCTCCCAACGCTGCATCTGACGCTGTAGGGGTCCCATCGGTATGTTTTGCTCAACTGTCCCGCACGCCTTGATCCAAGCTCTGTAGCTGATGGTGTTGGGCTTTCCCCTTAGCTTCCCGCAAGCAAGCTCCCGCACCTCATGCAGGCCGAAGCGAACGCGTCTCAGCCTCCTCCGCGCCAGCCGCTGGGCCCGTTGGATGGATGCCTCCAGCTCTAATGCTCCTCTCTCGCTCGCTGCGCTGTAGCTGATCACGCTTGGCTCCAACTTCGCCTTCGCAGCCGAGCCACATGCCGTTTTCACTGATCCATCCGTGGCGACGAGAGGTGCCGAGGGGAACGCGCCTGTGCTATTGGGCTTCAACTTTACCTCCGCCATTGTTGCCCTGATCGGAGTGTCGCAGCATATCATGTCGGGCTCCAGCTCCGCCTCCGTTTTTTTTTGTTGCGTTCACTGTTCACAGAGCTGTAGCTCGGCTCGTCGGGTTCCAACTTCGCCGTTCCCTTCTCGCACGCCCTGATCGCTTCGCTGTAGCTGGTCATATTGGGTTCTGTCTTCGCCTCCCGCTTCTCACAAGGGGTTCGTGACGGGCTGTGTCGTCGCCGTCCACGTCTCGCGCTGCTGTTTCCAGCCCTGTAGGTGAAGATGGTGGGCTCTTGCTTCGCCTCCCACGTCGTGTCCTCTAGCCTCATATTCGTCCTCTCGCACGCCCTGATCCCTGCACTCCCGTCGTAGCGGGTTCGATCTTCGTCTCCCACTTTTCGCACGCGGGTTCCTGCAGCCACTCTTCAACGAATCCGTAATCAAATGGCGAGGCTGGCCAAGTGCCGAAGTCCAGCTCGACCAGTCCGAAATCCAGGGCGGCTTGCCGGCGCACGTGGAGCATTAGACGTCTGCGGGTTCTCCTGCTGGCTTTGGACGGGCGCCTCATGTACACAGCATGCTGGGCGCACTCGGTCCACGCCATCCAGGTCGCCCCGAATGATGCTGTTTCCAGGGCACTTCTCGCTTTCGTCGCCGGGAGCTCCCATTGTCGCGGGACCGCGGCCGCCCGAGGGCAACACGGCTGCGAGGGCCCTCGCTAAGGAGTCCGCCTGGATGGAGGAGGAGGACGACGACGACGAGGAGGAGGAGGAGGAGGAGGAGGAGGACGGGTCGCCTGAGCCCTTCGGAGAAACCCTCCACCCCGAAGCCTTGCCCCTGATCCCCGACCTGCGCCATGCCAGCATGCCCCGGCGCCCGGCGGCGCCACCGACACTCACGGCGGCCGGGCAGGGGCCGCGCGCCGCGACCATGGGCCAGCGGCCTGGCGCTGGGGGGGGAGGGAAGGGCGTGAACCTGCTGTGGAAGCGGATGCACGTGGGGCATTGACATACACATATACATATACATAGATCAATGCATACGTAGCACCCCGCAATTGCGGATAAGAGTGAGGGGGCGGGCGCGGGCGACGCGGGCGTCGTCGAGCCGGCGGACTTCGTGGCCCCCACGTTCCCTGTCGATGGCGTTCTCCTCCTGCTCCTCCTCCTCCTCCTCCTCCTCCTCCTCCTCCTCCTCTCCTCCTCCTCCTCCTCCTCTTTCTCTCCTATCCATCGTCATCCTCCTCCTCCACCTCGTCCTCCTCCTCCTCCTCTTCTTCCTCGTCCTTTCCTCCCCCCCCTCGTCCTTTCCATCGTCCTCCCATTGTCGTCCTCCCCCTCATCGGCCTTCCATCATCGTCCTCTCATTGTCGCCAATCATCATCATCCTCCCCCTCCTCCCCCTCCTCCTCCCCCTCCTCCCCCTCCTCGTCCTCCTGCTCCTCCTCCTTTTCTTTCTCCACATTATCCTTACATCCTCTCTTCTTCCGCGTTCTCCTCGTCCCCTGTTTACTCCTCCTGCCTCCCCCTCCTTTTCCCAAGATAACTGCAACGCAATCCTTTTTTCCACTTTATGCTCCCCGCCTTCTCTGATCAAGGCAACTCGCCAGGGCAGAGTTGCTGGACGGGCTGGTGTGGATGCGCGGGGTTTGAAGAGGTCCTTGCGGGCTCAGGCGGCATGCGAAAATCCGCCGCCGCGCTTGTGCGGCCTTGGTTTGTTCAGTGAACGTGGTTTAGGTCGCGGGTGGGTCGCGGGCTCTCCACCTCCACCTGGAAGGGATGCAAAAGCAGCCCGCCGCAGGCGCCAAAAAAATTGGTTTGTACACTGAACGTGGTTTGGGTCGCGGGTGGGCCGCGGGTTCTCCACCGGGAACGAATGCAAAAGATGCCCGCCGCAGGCGCCGAACAATGTGGTTTGTACCTTGAACGTGGTCGCGGGTGGGCCGCGGGCTCTCCACTTGAAACGAATGCAACGGATGCCCGCCGCTGGGGCCGAAAAATGTGGTTTGTACCCTGAACGTGGTTTGGGTCGCGGGTTGGTCGCGAGTTGGTCACGGGGTGGGTCGCGGGCTCTCCACCTGGAAGGAATGCAAAAAAGAACCCGCCGCAGTCACCGAAAAATGTGGTTTGTACCTTGAAAATGGTTTGGATCGCGGGTGGGTCGCGGGTGGGTCGCGGGGTGGGCCGCGGGCGGGTCGCGGGTGGGTCGCGGGTGGGTCGCGGGTGGGTCGCGGGGTGGGCCGCGGGCGGGTCGCGGGGTGGGTCGCGGGGTGGGTCGCGGGGTGGGTCGCGGGGTGGGTCGCGGGGTGGGTCGCGGGTGGGTCGCGGGTGGGTCGCGGGTGGGTCGCGGGGTGGGTCGCGGGGTGGGTCGCGGGTGGGTCGCGGGGCGGGTTGCGGTCGGGACGACGACAACAAACAACAACAACAACAACAACAACAACAAACAACAACAACAACGAGAATCCGCACCGCGGAATTCCACTTCAGCCACGCACCCAGGGACAGTGAATGACCGTTCGGCCCCCTCACTCTGATATACATCTACGTAGCACCCCGCAATTGCGGATAAGAGTGAGGGGGCGGGCGCGGGCGACGCGGGCGTCATCGAGCCGGCGGACCTCGTGGTGGCGCTCTCCTCCTCCTCCTCCTCCTCCTGTTCCTCGTCCTCGTCTTCATCGTCATCGTTATCCTCCTCCTCCTCCTCGTCCTCCTCCTCCTCCTCCTTTTCTTCCTCGTCCTCCCTCTCCCCCCTCGTCCTTTCATCATCGTCCTCCCCCTCATGGGCCTCCACCATCGTCCTCTCACTGTCGTCCATCATCATCATCCTCCCCCTCCTCCCCCTCTCCTCCTCCCCCTCCTCCCCCTCCTCCCCCTCCTCGTCCTCCTGCTCCTCCTCCTTTTCTTTCTCCACATTATCTTACATCCTCTCTTCTTCCGCGTTCTCCTCGTCCCCTGTTTACTCCACCTGCCCCCCCTCCTTTTCCCAAGATAACTGCAACGCAATCCTTTTTTCCACTTTATTCTCCCCGCCTTCTCTGATCAAGGCAACTCGCCAGGGCAGAGTTGCTGGACGGGCTGGTGTGGATGCGCGGGGCTTGAAGAGGTCCTTGCGGGCTCAGACGGCATGCAAAAATCCGCCGCCGCGCTTGTGCGGCATTGGTTTGTTCAGTGAACGTGGTTTAGGTCGCGGGTGGGTCGCGGGCTCTCCACCTCCACCTGGAAGGGATGCAAAAGCAGCCCGCCGCAGGCGCCAAAAAAATTGGTGTGTACACTGAACGTGGTTTGGGTCGCGGGTGGGCCGCGGGTTCTCCACCGGGAGCGAATGCAAAAGATGCCCGCCGCAGGCGCCGAACAATGTGGTTTGTACCCTGAACGTGGTCGCGGGTGGGCCGCGGGCCCTCCACTTGAAACGAATGCAACGGATGCCCGCCGCAGGGGCCGAAAAATGTGGTTTGTACCCTGAACGTGGTTTGGGTCGTGGGTTGGTCGCGAGTTGGTCACGGGGTGGGTCGCGGGCTCTCCACCTGGAAGGAATGCAAAAAAGAACCCGCCGCAGGCGCCGAAAATTGTGGTTTGTGCCTTGGAAATGGTTTGGGTCGCGGGTGGGTCGCGGGTGGGTCGCGGGGTGGGCCGCGGGCGGGTCGCGGGTGGGTCGCGGGTGGGTCGCGGGTGGGTCGCGGGGTGGGCCGCGGGCGGGTCGCGGGTGGGTCGCGGGCGGGACGACGACAACAAACAACAACAAAACAACAACAACAACAACAACAACAACAACAACAACAACAACAACAACAACAACAACAGCAACAGCAACAGCAACAGCAACAGCAACAACAACAACAACAGCAACAACAGCAGCAGCAGCAGCAGCAGCAGCAACAACAACAACAACAACAACATCAACAACAACAACAAACAACAACAAACAACAACAACAACAACAACGAGAATCCGCACCGCGGAATTCCACTTCAGCCACGCATCCAGGGACAGTGAATGACCGTTCGGCCCGCTCACTCTGATATATGTATAAATACATTACACTTATATATGGATGTGTACAAATACATACGCGCAAGCAGGCAGGCAAGGGCAATTACATACATAGAGATGTATCTGTGTATATATATATACATATATATAGATATGTATGTTTGTAGCTCTTCGCTCTTGCGGATAAAAAAGGGGGAGCGGGCACAGGGTGGGTCGCGGGTGGGTTGCGGACGATTCGTGGGTGGGTCGCGGGGTGGGTCACGGGCGGGTCGCCGGTGGGTCGCGAGTGGGTCGCGCGCGGGTCGCGGGTGGGTCGCGGGCGGGTCGCGGATGGGTCGCGGGTGGGTCGCGGGCGGATCGCGTTGTGTGTCGCTGGTGGGTCGCGGGCGGGTCGCGGGGTCGGGGTCGCGGGCGGGACGACGACAACAAACAATTAACAACCCACAACACGCAACAACAACAACATCAACAACAATTACAACAACAGTACCAACATCAACAACAGCAAGAACAACAATACCAACAATAGCAATCACACCAACACCACCAACAGCTGCAGCAACAGCAACAGCAACAGCAACAGCAACAACAGCAACCACATCAACAACATCAACAACAACAATCACTGAGGCCCCATCCACCTCGGGTACTGGGTACTATGGGGCCCCTGTCCACGTGTTGTCTGTCAGGGTTGAACACCTGGAAATTGGGCCCTGCACCCCCCCCCCCCTCCCCGGCGCAACGCAACGCAACGCAACCCTCCAGCTGTCTTCTCAAGGAAGGAATGTTAGCTTGTGTGTCTGTTTCATGGGTTTCGGCTAGAAATCCGTGGTGCAAGTTCTGAGGCCTCAAGAACCCTATGACTCCAACAGAGTTTCTTGAAGGGCTGCATTCACCTCTGAAAGAATCCTATTCGGGCTGGATCCAGCTCCAGTAGAATCCGATACGGGTTGGGTCCAGCGAAAAGAATCTTCCAAGGGCTGGATCCAGCTATACTAGAATTCTGTTTGAGTTCATCCAGAACTGATGCGGGCTGCACGAGATCCTATACACACCCAAAACGGCCTGTACAAAATCTGCTGCATAGGTCCGAAACGGCCTGCATATGATCCGACACGGAGCCGTCACGGCCTGTGTAGGATCAAATGCGGCCTGTATCGGACCCTGTGGAGATCCGATAGCCCCTGTATAGGATCCTCTACACATGCGATGCGGCATGCACCGGGTCGTCTACACCTCCGACACGCCGTGGATAGGGTCCTATACACATCCGGTACGACCTGTGGAGGATACTACACAAATCTTGCACGGGGAGCGGTCTTGGAACTGTCCAGAGAACGTTTCTGCCGTCCAGGAGCCACAAGAACCCCCTTGCGTACCAGTGGCACAAATGCGGGCACAGCGCCGTCGTCGTTGCCGTCGCCGTCGCCGTCGTCGTCGACGTCGGCGTGGTCGTCGACGTGGTGGGGGTGGTGCTCGTCGTCGTCGTCGACGACATCGAAACAACGTCCTTCCTCGATCCTGCGAGGGTAGAGTCCACGCGACACGGGGTGGCGGGAGTCAACCCCGAATCCACTCTGAGCGACTCCCTGGTCAACCGTGTGCTGACTGCGGATGTTCGGTGGGATGGCTCGGGCCCTCCCTGGGGATGTCTTTGGGCATCATGGGCCGTCGGAAGCGACCCTAGGGCTGTTTTGGAGCCGGCTTGGACCGTCATCCTCATTCTCGTCGTCAGTCTCATCCTCAACATCATTCTCATTATCCTCCTACTCCTTCTCCTCCTCCGCTTCATTCTCTCCCTCGGACTGGCGGCGACAATCATATTCCCGGAAGGCTCTGTGGGAACATGATGGCTTGGGCTGTGTGGTGGAGATTCCCAGGGTAACCCACATGAGGCTGCAAAGCCCGAAAAGCGGCCAGGCGGAATCATTCGAAAATCTTCTGTAAGGGGGATGGGGAGGCGGGACTTGCTTCCATGGTCTCCGCCTTTCCCTCTGGGGCTCGCTGGGGAAGCCCCACTCCTCGATGACGGAGAAGCAAGGGCAAGGACAAGGACAAAAGATCCAGCGATTCTGAAAAATGCATCGGGCGCCGCAGCCATCCGAGACCGTACCAAACCACTCAGGGAGCGTTCCGGAACGCTCTGGAAAAATGTTGTCCATGCCCCCGCCCCGCCCGATCCCCCCCCCCCCCCCCCCGCATACACTGGGAAGAATAAGCTGCATGAGCATAAATTTTCGGAGGTCCGCGCGGACTTCTTTGATCTGCGCTGGGCCCCACTCCCTGGCGCGAGGTGGCTAAGCGCCGATCCCGAGAAACCCGCGAGGAGCTCTGAGAGTTTAGGTGTATGCAGTTTCTCTTCCACACATGCAAGCGATCTTGCAGAGCATCGTTTTATCGGGGCCATTCTGGGCTGATTTAGCCCATTCGATAAGGATCAAATATGTCCCTGTCGGGTTTTAGGGGGCACAATCCGTGCTGGGGTGGTGGGATGGTGAGGCTCGGGATGGAGATGGGGATCGGGAAAAGGGTCGGTTGACCAATACTGACTTGCCACAGTCGGACCAACAGAAACAAGCTCCAAGGAGGAGGAGGGAATGAGGAGCATCAGAGGGGAGCCCGAAAGAGACAACAGGTGGCCTTTGGCTGCACCCTACACAGAGTGCATCCCGAATTGACACACACACAGTGTGTGCATCGAGAGTACAATAGCCCACTGTTTCGAAGGGAAACTTTACAGGGGGGCTGGGTCTGGGGGGGGACATCGAACTTGAGCCAGCGACAGGCCCCCGCTGGCGACTCCTTGCGCTCCGGGGCGGGGCGGTCTGAAGGGGCGATTCGGGGTAAGCGGAGACAAGCAAAAATTATGCCCGATGAGGCCTGGCTTCGACCACGGATAGACCAGCGCCGATACTGAATGCATCCTCCGAAGAATTGCACCCTCGTGTCCGTGGGCACCCGGGACCATCCGAACCTGCCCGAGGCCGCCGACAGCGATCCGGGGCAGTCTGCAAGGCAAACTGCCCGAGGCCGGGCGGTGCAGCAAGCCGTCGGCGCGGAGAGGAGTCCCCCCGCTGCAGGCCAAGAAGCAGCGGCAAGACAACGATGCCCGCGAGCCCACTGCGCGCCTCGCGCCCCTGGAGAAGGGCAGCCGCTCTGGCCCCCGCCGTGACGCGCGAAGCGCTGCTATCTTCGCGACACTGGAGGGGGGGGCCCGGGGTACAGTAGGGGCTCGACCACAAGTCACCTTCCGCAAGAAGCCCAACCCTGAGACCCCAGGACGTCCCGAGATTTTTGGCGTGCGAACGTCACGGCTTCCATCGCAAAGCCATCGAAACGCAAGAAAGCCAGGGCACCCTGGAGGCAAGCAGGGTGTGTTTCTTGGCATGGGCCTCCACTGCACTGCGGCGGATCCGTGGCCACACGCTGACCCTCACGCCCAGGCGATTCAGGAGATGGCCCAGTTGAAGATCGAGGCATCTGGGATGGCCAACCAGCGCCGATTTTTGACGCGCCGAGTTGCTACAGCCAACTCTCGACAGCCCCCCACGCCCCGTGATCATGGTTTTTGCCGTAGCGCCAGTTTTCGGGCCAGAACTCGGCCTCCAAACGCCGTTCGGGGCGATCCGGGCACCCCTGGATCGCCCTCGGCCCACAGCGAGGCGTAGCTGCAGGGACGCCTCCGAGGCAGGGAAAAACCTCCTGAAGCCAGCGGGAACCGCCGGAAGGCCAGAATCAAGAAACGACGAACGTGTAACAAGTGGCACGCGTGCACTGGCTCTTGCACGAAGAAGCTGCGAGGGGCAGGAGGCTTTCGCCTCCTTACTCCAGGAGTTTCCTTCTGTTGCCGGGAGAGAAGGGGGGAGGACGAAAGAAGAACGAACGAACGACAACGATGAAAATAAGGAGATCCGAGCCTGCAACACAGCTGTGTAAGAGAAGAAAGGTAACCTCGAACGACGACCACCGCGACGACGGCCGTCGAGCCCCCACCGCGCCGCCGCCGTCGTCGCCGCGCCTCTGCGGGGACCTAGGGGCAGCTGCGGGGGGGCCGGCCCGGGCGGCTCGACTGCTCTGCCGCTACCCCTCGCCGCTGCCGCCGTCCCTGCAGAACTGAGCAACGGGCGCTCCCTGACTTGGCGCGAGAGTCTTCGGGGGCAACTCGTGGGGACCATCTTGTCGGCTCTTGCGAATCGACGCTGCTCGGTGCTAGATCGGCCCTCATGGACACTAAATCGGCGCTCATCGACGCTAGCCCACGCTAACTCGGCGCTATCTCGTCGACTCCCCGACGCCAATCGACGCGAAAGACGGAATTGAGAGGGTATACCAGGCTCCCATGACTTGCCACCTAAAGAGTCTGGTGGCAAGCGAGGCGAGGGACAAGATGCAGTCGAAGCACGGCGCCGGGAGCCCAAAGGCCGCATGGATAGATGCGCACAACGGAGGCCACCGAACGGTGGAGAGCACAAGCACCGAGTACATCAGAGGAGCGCTCCAGGGCTAGGGCTGTTCAAACTCTCGCTCCGGCTGTAGAAAGGGACGAGACGGGACTACGAAGAGCAGTAACGTTGGGGGGGCGCGGGAACTGCGCTGCGACATCGACGATGATGACTGGGAACCCCTCGACAAGCGACATTAGAGACCGTCGTAGACCGGCAAATTGCAGAAACTTGCTAGCTTGGCCAAGATCGCCGAAACGAGAGGCGCACAAGTACGGAAAACCAGAACGGATAGCTGAAGGAAGTGTTCTGACTTGTCCTGCGTGCTTGGTGGGCAATAAGACCACTCGGAGTGGCTGAAGCCTGGTGAACTCGGCCGCTGAAGCCAGCTTTGGACCCCGATTGCGAAAGCGTCTGCTGGATGGAAGCTCTTCAGAACTCCCGAGATGAGCTGAGATCAAAGACGAGCATCCAACTGTGCGGGACCTGAAGCCGCCAAGAACTCAGAGAAGATTGGCGTCTTTTGCCCGACACACCCTCGCTGGTCGACTGGCTCACGCAGCCGGTCCATCCAATATCTCGCCTTTGACGCAGAGCGTTCTCATGAATCGACATGCTCTACCCCTGTCTGCCGACAACCTGTCGTTTTCCTCAAGATCCTCGCTTCTCAGCTTCTCTTCGATCTCCCCCTTCCCTCGGCTACGTCTGCGCGCCAGCACAAATCCTGGAGCCACAACGGCGGAGGGACGCGAGCGCGCGCTGCATGCATGTTGAATGTGCTCACGGGCTCCACCTCCCGACGCATTACCCCGACAGGAAAGAAGACCTGCCTGAAAACACATGTAAAGCCGCATCACAAACATGAGCCCTGTCTCTCCGTGGCTGTCATGGGTCTGCCCCCTCATCGTTGCCATGCCTTGACAATTACACAATATGAATCCTACTGTCCTCTCAAGCCTGATGACGTCCGGAAGATGTTCGGCCCCCCTCCGCGTACTGTTTTCTTACACACAAGATTCCTGGTAATAGGCTTTTCGCTTGGGTTGTTTTTTCAAAATGTTACTCCCGCTGCAACACTGGCCTCATTTTCGGGCTTCCGCTCGTTCCGAATCGTGCTCCCGCTGCAACGCTGGCCTCATTTCCGCGCTTCCGCTCGTTCCGAATCGTGCTCCCGCTGCATCGCTGGCGTCATCATTTCCGCGCTTCCGCTGGTTCCGAATCGTGCTCCCGCTGCCGCGCTGGCGTCATCATTTCCAGTGCCATGTCACGGCATGCAATGCAATGCTATGTAGTGCTCCGCTGTGCAATGCAATGCCTTCAGCTGCAATATGCCATGCTACC
Organism: Prorocentrum cordatum; assembly: GCA_963575745.1. Lineage (NCBI taxonomy): Eukaryota > Dinophyceae > Prorocentrales > Prorocentraceae > Prorocentrum > Prorocentrum cordatum. The sequence goes on along the minus strand of CAUYUJ010006202.1, from coordinate 39,787 downwards.
CTTTGATCTTCAACGCCATGCTATGCCATGGTCTCTTATGTGCCGCTGTGCGATGCCATATTTGCGTCACCATGCTTTGTGATTCAATTCTTCACTTCGCAACGCCACGCCATGCTAAGACATACCACGCTCTGCCGTGTTCTTCTACGCCCTGCTAATTATGCCTTGCTCTACGCTGCATCGCGCACCCTCTCTGGATCATTGCCCTGCTCAACATCCGACTGTGCGAACAGAGAGGAGATCTACGCCATGGTAAGGGATGGGAGGGAGGGGTAGGACGCGTCAGACATGATGCGAGCGCACCTAGCTTGTCCTGATTATTGTCCTCCTTCTCCCTCTCCTCTCCATCGTCCTTCAAGCGTCTCTCTTCAACAAGTTTTAGGGGCGCGGAGAGGACGGCTCCCGACAAGGCGGATCCCCACGCGTGAGATAAGCACCCTGCCCGAATCATCAACTCCTATTCTAACTCCTCCTCCTCCTCCTCCTTATCCTCCCCTGCCTCTGCTGCCACAGCCTCCATCCTCCTTACTCTCCTCCTTGTCCTTCCTCTCGTTCGCTATCTTCTTGTCTCCTCCTCGCAAGATGGCTCTCACAACAACTCTCCTGGGAAGGTGTAAAGCGTCAACAACTTCTCCTCCTGGGGACATGCTGGGACATCTTCAATCGTGTGGGCTTGTCGGCTGTCTTGGGACCCTCTTAGCCGGCCTTCGAAGCGTCGCCGGACGTTCCCAGATATGCGTCTGGGAACGTCCCAAAAGGGAGCATTTCCACGTGTCTCCAGAACATCGAACCAACATCCAAGGCCGATAGTCTTCAGCTGAGCAAAGAGTCGAAGTGATAAGTACGCGAGGCGCGAGCAATATCGCACTCCAACCGTTTTGGGGGTGCCTTGGCGTTGCCGTTGCGGGGCTGTCTACCTGGGGTCGCTCTTGGGCTATCTCGAAAGTTTCTGAAGCCCTCTTGGCCCCCTAGGGGCACTCTCTTGGGCTGACCGTTGCTCCCCTGGAGGTCCCATTCGGCCATCTTGAGGCCCTCTCGAGGACAGTCTGGGTCGTGTGGAGACCCTCAGTTGGGAGACTAGTGGGGGCTCTCGGGAGGCCTTCTGGATCGGGGTCGAAGCCATCTTCAGATGCCTGTGCGACTGCCAAGAAACAATGAAAACCAACAATGTGATCGAGACTGATGTGGCCCCTCTGAGGCCTCTCTTGGAGCCTCTTGGAGCGCCGCTCGAAAGCATATTGTGCCAGCCTCGGGCCGTCTTGGGGTCAGCTTAGAGCGACTTGGGCCATCCTGCATCAGGAAGCCGTGCTACCCTTAGCTCCCCCCCCCTTTCCTTCCTCTGCCTCCCCTCCTCTTCATTCCTCGCTCCCCCGTGCCCACGCCCTGGGGCGATGGGCAAGCGTGCCCAGGGACAGGGCGGGGAAGGGGCTCGTCAGGAATTCCGTCCCGCCCTCCGCCTAGGCCCACGCGCCTCGACCCTCGAGGATCCTCGCCTCCCCCGATCTGCCCGGATCCTCGATCAACTCCGACCTCAGATCCCCCCGAGTCATGAAGACATCACGACGGAAGCTGGCGGCGCGCAAAAGGGGGTAGGGGTAGGGGCGAATGCTTCTTGGAAACACCCTGCCTCTTAGTAGGCCCTGGCCTGACGGCTACAGAGAAAGCCAGCGCCTTCTAAGAGGCAGGGATGCTTCTAAGAAGTCGTCGCCCCTCCACTACCCCCCTCTGCACGTGGCCGGAGAAAATGTTTCGCTATTTTCAGCATCTGGGGGCCCTTATCGGGCCTCAGAACCGTCCAAAAAAGACGTAGGATGAAAAACTGGTCCCAGGGAATGGGTCGACACCTCTGTGGGTCGACGTCCTGCAAAAGTCATGACGTCCGGGATATGGGCTCCCTGATCCTCGATCACGCCCAACCCTCACACATCGATCCTCCCCGATCCTCGGTCATCCTCGATCCTCCTCAGACTCTGTAACAGGGCTGAACCTGAACGGTGTTTTGCGTTTTCGTTGTGTTGGGGTTTTCCCTCGTTTTGTCTTCCGTCCACCTCTACCGCAGAACGGAGCCGAAACGAAAACGGCCCACGACATCGCCAAAGCACCGTTTAGGTCCAGCCCTGCCCTGTGAGGGGGAGCGCCAAAGGTAAAGGGGCCCCAGAACACACAAATAAATACACACAAATAAAGATATTCCCCATATTTTCTCATATTTTCTGGATTTTTGTCTTCCCCCCCAATTCCCATATTTTCCCATATTTTCCTGGGGATCGACGATTAATTGTGTCTGTGTGTTTTTCCCCTCCTGAAAAGGGGGGAACTGGCACGGCGGGGAAGGCAGCCTGGACCCGGAATCGGCGGGAGCAGCCGGCAGAGCGGCGACGGGCCCCCCGACAGCGAGGACGACCGGTTTCGGGGCGGGGTGAGCTGTTCGGGATCGAGACCGCCACGCTCCTGGGCGGGGTGAGGAGGAGGAGGAGGAGGAGGAGGGGGAGGAGGAGGAGGAGGAGGAGGGGGAGGAGGAGGAGGAGGAGGAGGAGGAGGCGGAGGGGGAGGAGGCGGAAAAGGAGGTGGGGGCTGGGGATCGACGCACCTCCTCTGAGCCTATCCCCCATAGCGTTGCCCCTGAGTCGTCTGGCTCTCGGGTCACATCGACGATCTTCAGAACCAGTGCTAGCGCAAACGCGTGTTTGTCCATCGAGATTCTGCAATGCAGCGCAGGCGATATAACGATCATGTAACGATCCATCGGTGGAGCTGAACGAGGTAACACAAACATTGGGCCAACACACGTCCTAAACACCCTCAATCAAAACACAACTATCCAGCAACCGTTCGGGACGATCCAGGCAACTCCGGAACGCCTCAGGCGAGTCACAGACCCTGTAAGACAATGATGATTACGACGCCGACGACGCATCCCCCTCTTAAGCCTATACCCTCCTTTAACTAGAGGCCTCCAAGATAGGGTCGGAACAGAGGGGCTTGGAGGGTCGCGACGAATCGCCGATGCAACACCGATGCGTCGGCGATGCGACAGCGATGCACTGGCGACGTCCTGCGATGCATCTAAATCGGGCTCCGCATCGAGCCGCATCGGCGATGCATCAGTGATGCAGCGTGATGCTTCGACCCCACCTACTTCGTACACGAACGTCAACCCCTCACCCCTCTGCGCGGCTCTACCGACTCCTAGCAAACCACCGCCTTCCGTGACGCCCTCCTCGCCTCTCGAGCTTTCCCCTCCTGCCGCAGACACAATTACGTCTTGGGGCGAGGCGACAGGGGCCTCACGAAGGGGATGGTTTGCTAGGGGGTCGGTCAGGCCGCGCCGAAGAGATCTACGAAGGGTACTCGTGGAGTCCCCAAACTGGGCGCCAGCGGTGAACCGTCGCCGTCCACCTGGTCACCGCCGGGAACCTCGTAGAGCTCCCGGTCGAGCTCTTGCAGGGTCGAAGAGATGCCCGAAGACAGCTCGAAGAGGAGATGCATCTCAGGCCGATCCAGGCTCGCAACGAAGCCTTTCGAGCCCCGAACCTCCTCCTCCCGACACGCGGCAGGCTTTCCGTCGCCCGCGCGCCCACGCGCCAGTGCGCGCCGGCGCGCGCCCCCCCCTTGGCCGCGGCCGGTCGCCGCCCGGGGCCAGACCGCCGCAGGGGCCCGGCCGCACGTGGCGCGAGGCGGCTCTGGCCTGCCGCGTGCGGCGTGCGCGCGGCCCGCCGATGCTGCGGCTTTGGGGGGCCCCCGTCTGCAGCCAGCCAGGATGAGAAGGATGTGCGCTGAGGATGTGCGAGGGCCTTGGAACGCCATGTTGAGGCTGTCCGCGCGGGAAACGGCCGAACTCCGCAGGATGCAAGGGTGCCCTGACGCGCCGCCGTCCTTGCCGAACGTTGGCCAGCGAAAGCTGGTAAGGATGCGCCGAAGGGGCAAGGATGCAAGGGTACCCTGGCCGAGCTGCCCCATCCCTACCATCATGGTTGACTGTACAGTAGGAACTCGACCCCAAGAAGCCCTCCACAAGAAGCCCAGCCTTGAGAGGCCCAAGACGCCCCCTGGTTTTTGGTCTGGGCGGCGTCGCGCTTTCCACGGCAGAGGCATCGAGACCCAGGAAGCCCAGGGCGCCCTGGAGGCAAGCAGGGCGTTCCATGGCATGGGTCCTTCACTGCATGCGACCGCGCCCGCGTCTGTGGCACCTCATGGAAGCCTCCCTTGCCATCCTGCTGGCTCTTGCGACTCGATGCTGACCTGCGCTGATCGATGCTAGTCGACGCTACTCGACGCTAGTCGATGTTAATCGACGCTGGCTCGATGCTGACAGCGCTTGCTCATCGACTGCCAGGCACTGGCGCACGCTTTGCGCACGAAAGACGGGAACTCCGAGGACATGCAAGGCTCCAACGATCTGCTGCCGAGGGTGCGGTCCGAGTCGAGTCCACGTCGAACCCAAGAGTCGCATCCACGTCGAACCCGCGTCGAACCCACGCCGAACTCGTCGAGTCTGCGTCGAACCCACGGCCGCCTCTGCGTCGAGGCCGCATTGCATCCACGGTGAATGCGCGCCTACCACACGCGTCAGATATCAGAAACGAGCCAAATTTACGACGCAGACGAGGTCCCCCGCAGATGCAACGTAAGCGCAACAAACGAGATGCGCGGGATCATGTCATCTGCATCTGGTTCAACTTGCCCAACAGCCCGTGGTGGACCCGCTGGAAGGAATCGACCTTGCTGCTGGCGTACGGTTTTTTCTCATGCTCCTGGTCTCTCGAGCATGTCCGATGACCTCGTCGTCGCTGCCAGACTCGTCCTGCTCATGATTACCGTCCTACCTGTGATCGCATAAGCATGTTATTATCTGGGATAAAGCCCAACGTAACGTAGCACAGGACTTAGCTTCACGTGAAAGTCCAGTAAACAGCTCAGCTGTGGACAACTGTGGACATATTGACTCTGTCACAGAGGGGAACATGCTTTGGCAGACCAACAGACGACGACGCATCCCACATGCGATTTCGCATCGGAGAGATGATGCCCCAACTGAGCAACAATGCGTCGAATCCCCTCCCAAAGCGGGAGCCGGAGGTTATGGATATTTGTGGCCCTCCCCGGGCCTGACTATATACCCATATCCACCGCCCACCAGCCGAGGCCCCGCCGAAACTCCATCCCCGAAACGGTGGTTACGGATACATCCCCGTCTCGGAAATACGCAAATCTCCACTCGCACATAATGCACCGTGGCTGTTCAAGCTTCTATGCTTCCCAGCAGCAGCAAAGGGGGCAATGAAGAGATGCCAATGGCAAACACATTGGCCGGTCTCTGCCCATTAAAGACTGGGGATGGGAAACGGAACAGGCTGCTCAGCGGAAGTCCTCTCCAGGGAATCCCCAGATCCCCCTCCTCCCCCGCACCTGCTCCACATCATCTTACTGGACACCCTCCACCCTTTCCTCCTCACCCTCCTCCCTCTCCTCCTTCTCTACCCTCCCACCATCCTACCTCTCTTCTTCCATCTCCTCCGTGGAGCCTCCGAACTGGCGACCCACGTCTGTCAAAGAAGTGCCTCTTTCTCCTCCTCCTCCGTCTCTTCTTCGTCATCCTACCCCTCCTCCTCCGCCTCATCCTACCCCAGTCCTGTATGTCATTGCTCTCTCATATAGTGTTCCAGCTCTCTCCCCTCCTCCTATTATGTCCCCTTATCCTACCTTCCTCATCCCCTCTCTCCTCCCCCCACATCCTCTCCTCCTCCTCCTCCCCCTCCTCCTACCTCCGCCTCCTCCTCCTCCTCCTCCTCCTCCTCCCTCTCCTCCTCCTCCTCCTCCTCCGCCTCTGCCTCCTCCTCCTCCTCCTCAATCTCCGCCCCTGGCTCCAGCAGGTTCCATCACCTGGAGCCCATCAAGCGGTGCTGCAGCGGCGAGGAGGCAAAACTCGGCTCCAAAGGTCACGAGAACCTCACACCGAGGGGTGGAAAAAAATCGAATAAAAAAAAGAAACGAATGAAAACCTCACAGCCCGTCACAGAGCCGCCCCGCGGAACTGGGAACCTTTGACGATGGGCTTGTTTTCCACCACAACCACAAGGAGGGGGGAAGGAGGTGGAGGAGGAAGAGAGGAGTAGAAGGAATGGAGGAAAGGAGGAGGAGGAGGAGGAGGAGGAGGGGAGGAGGAGGAGGACCCCCTCCCTCTCCAACTTACGGTGGTGGTGGTGGAAGACCGGCCCATCATTGGAGATCCGGCGGTTCTCGCAAACGCGTCGGGCGCGCGGCCGCTCCGGCACGTCCGGAGCGCTCTGCAGGGTTCCGAAAGGCTCTGGAGCGATGCATCCCATTCCTGGGCCTGCCTGAAAAAGCGCGACCAGCTGCGCCGTATGCGCCAGGCCCCAAGAAGGTGCCAGGGCAGGAGCGTTCCAGGGCGGAGAGGCCAGCATCTACTAGGAGGCAACTCCTGGAAGGTCATCGTGAAATGATGATAACGCCTCAACATGGGGGGAAACGGGTCCTGAAGGAAACGGGTCCTGGACCCTGCGGCTTCCCCAAGGACCAATTCTTCATTCTGGATCGTCTTCTGGCAATCCCCCGTGATATGTAAATGTCTCTCGGCCACGGATCTTCCTGCCAAAACGAGACCGCGGCACGCCCGAAAAAACTGAAGTCGTATGCCGAACCTTAGCATGCTCGAGTGCTGTCCCAGTAGCGGAGACTCACGCTGTCGGTCAAAGTGAGGGGGCCGAGCGGTCATTCACGATGGCGCCGCGAGTTGAAGGACCCGACGCCACGAAATTGTGTCTGTGGCCTCGACGACCAACCTTGATGTCCGTCTGGGACATAATCCAAACGATGACACGGCCGGGCGAGAGCCGACGCAACAAATCGCCTTTTCAACGTGTTTGTTTTCTCGAGAAGCCAAGACCTTCTCGTCCAGGATGAGCTGGACCAGTAGGGAGACAACCTGGCAGCACGATGGCGGCGAGCCGACCCGACGCCCGAAAGCCTGGCCTCGACGACAACCTCGATGCTCTGAAACACATAATCTCAAACGGACACGGCGACGCTCCCCAGGCGCCTTCGGAGAAGGCCTGCGCCTTCTCACGGAGGAGGAGGAGGGGGAGGAGGAGGGGGAGGAGGAGGAGGAGGCACTCCAGGTTGAGGACACCAAGAGGTACCGACGCCTCCGCTGCTCCCCGGGCCTCTCCCTGGGGGTGCGCTCTGACCGCAGCTTCGAAGGCGAATCCAGCGGCGGGGACGGGGGCCTCCCAGGAAGACCAGGGAGGCGAAAACGAGGGAAGGGGAGGACGAGGAGGAGGAGGAGGACGAGGAGGAGGAGGAGGAGGAGGAGGAGGAGGTACCTCTCCCTCCTCTGATAGGCTGCCTACGGAGGCCTCGACCCTCGATGACCCACGACTTTGGACCTGCGTGGCTCCCCTGGGCCATACAGTCATCAACCCGCAGAATGGGGACGCACGACGAGGATGCAAGAACCTTGGGAGGTCATGTCGACACTTTGCGAGCGGGGCGAGGCCGGCGACGGCGGCCCAGCAAGGAGGACACCGAAAGGGAAAGCTGTAAGGGTAACCAACCGTGGCAAGTCGATCGCCCCTACCATGCGGGTTGACTGTAGGGACGCCTCCAGGGACCACCCAGGGTTGGAGGTGGCTGGGGGGTTCTGAGCTGGCTGGGATCCTCGCAAATCGGCCAGGAGGCAGGATGAAGCCAAATCCGCTCAAAATAAGCGCCTCCAAAGATGCATTCTGTCAAATGTTTCACCCGGGTCCGTTTTTCACGGTCCCGGGGCCCAAAATGGTCCCCGGAGGCCGAAGGGAGGAAACAAGCCTTCTCGAACTCACTTCCTCGAACCTCGCCCGCCCTTCCTGCTGGCCAGAATCAATTCTGGGCACTGGGCCACCTCAGGCTCCCAGCTGGCAGGACGATGACGACGAGGACGGAGGAGGAGGAGGAGGAGGAGGAGGAGGACGAAGAGGAGGAAGAGGAGGAGGAGGAGGAGGACGAAGAGGAGGAAGAGGAGGAGGAGGAGGAGGAGGAGGAGGAGGAGGAGGCGAAGGGAGGCGACGACGAGGATGAGGCCGAAAAGGGGCCGTGCATGGGGCCTCCAGAGGCACACTGACACATCCATGGACCTGCGGAAGCTTCCAGGGACCAACCGGGGACCTCCAGAGATCGGCGGCGCGCCCGGGGGGGGTGGCTTCTCAGAAGGCGGCGGGGCTCCGTTGTCTGCGCCGCGGAGGAAGGCTTAGAATTAGGTCGGGCATGTCCCCCTGCAGGCGGATTTTTGACAAAAAGCGAATACCCAACAATATCCCAAACTGATGAGAAATACTCGGGACATAGTCCCCAGACTCTGATTATGCTTGAACGTTCCTCCTGTAGAGGGACAGGCCCGACTTCAGCTCAGAAAACTCCCGGACGGCGCGAGACGTCCCGAAGCTTCTTGGGAGGCCCGCCCCCTGGGGGTACACCAAGAGAAGGTGAGTCGGCGGCGAGCCCCGGGTGGGAAGGCGAGAGCAGGGGCGGGCCCTCCTCGGAAGGCCCCGCAGCCCCCCCCCCCCCGGCCTTCCTCGAGGAGTCCCGCTGCCTTCTGAGACGGCCGCCTCCTTCTTCCTTGCCCCCCCCCGCGCTCGCCGCCGATCTGCGCCGGGGACGACGCTCAACCTCGAACGCCCGCGCTGGGCTCGCCGCCGCGCCGCCAGGGAACGCAAGCCCGCGGAACGATTGCCCAGGGCGGCCCACCCCCCGTGGCCCCGCGCTCTGATCGAGAGCGAGACGGCCTCGGAGCCGTGCTCCCCTGACCCTATGGAGGAAGAGGAGGAGGAGGAGGGAGAGGAGGGGGAGAAGGAGGAGGAGGAGGAGGAGCAGGAGGAGGACTGACAAAAATCACAATGATGATTTTCGGTCTCCAGCCTGCCCTTACCGGGCCCTGGGACAGTCGAAGAAGTACTCAGGATGATCGCCCTGTCCTGGGGACTGGGCCCGTAGACCCCCGATGTCATGAGTTTTATCTATTTCCACGACGACACCTTCCCGGGGACCGTATTTTCTCTCTGAGTCGTTGTTTCACGCTCCCGAGGCACGGTAAGGGACCCCAGAAGTTGAAAATTGAGGACAAACTTTCGTCGTTTTTTTCCTGACTCGAGGCCTTGCAGGATCCTGCAGGATCCTCGAGGATCCTGCACCCAAGCCTGAATCAACGCGACCCTGGCCCTGCAAGATACTGCAAGATCCTGCAAGATCCTGCAGGATCCTGCGCACAAGCCGGGGCCAATGCGACCCTGGCTCTGCAGGATCCTCAAAGATCCAGCGCACTGGCTGACCCCCGTTTGTTTGGTCGACCCCAAAAGAAGGTTCAGCTGAAAGGTGGTGGTGCAATAGATTTGGGGCAATTGTGTTACAAATGTATTGCGCCGGAGACTTGTATTGCACTGTATTGCGGCGACTGCATTGCACGCGGAAATCCAGCAATACACTTGCGCCCGGAAAGGTATTGCACGCCCCAAATGTATTGCAAACCCACAAATATATTGCACCGAATCTCTTGCACCACCCCCTTGTCGCTGGACCCCCTTTTGGGTTAACCCGAGTTTGCATTGACCCCCCGTCTCTGGAGCCCCCAGGGGGTCTGGGCCCAGGCCTCTGGGAACCAGCGCCGTGGAGAAATCACGCTGCCAGGGTTAAGTCGGGCCTGTCCCCCTACAAAGGGATTTTCGACGAACAATAACAACAAATACAACAATACCCCCCAAATTGCCCCAAAACAAATCAAAAAATAGTCCCCGGACTATTTTCGGAATATTTTTGGATTATTTTTGGGGTATTTACCTAACAGCGAAGACTGATATGTTTCTAATGGTCTCAAAAGAAAGCATCTTGACTCCTCAGGGGGGTCTGGGCAGATGCCGGACGGGTGCCGGGGAGAATCCGCGGAAGTCGTGTTAAGCAAACAGTTACACACGTCGTGGTCTTCGAGGTCCCAGAACTCCATTCCCGGGCCACATTCTGAATGCCCGGAGCCAAGTGTAGGCCACTTTGTGCTCTTCGAGTTCCCAGAACTCCATTCCCGGGCCACAATTTGAATGCTGAGGCAGGCTGATGCTGAGGCTGAGGCAGGCTGAGGCTGAGGCAGGCTGAGGCTGAGGCCGAGGCTGCAGGCAGACTGAGGCTGAGGCTGAAGCAGGCTGAGGCTGAGGCTGAGGCAGGCTGAGGCTGAGGCTGATGCAGGCTGAGGCTGAGGCTGAGGCTGAGGCTGATGCAGGCTGAGGCTGAGGCAGGCTGAGGCTGAGGCCGAGGCTGAAGGCAGACTGAGGATGAGGCTGAAGCAGCTGAGGCTGAGGCTGAGGCAGGCTGAGGCTGAGGCAGCAGGCTGATGCTGAGGCAGGCTGAGGCTGAGGCTGAGGCAGGCTGAGGCTGAGGCAGGCTGAGGCTGAGGCCGAGGCTGAAGGCAGACTGAGGCTGAGGCTGAAGCAGGCTGAGGCTGAGGCTGAGGCAGGCTGAGGCTGAGGCTGAGGCAGGCTGATGCTGAGGCAGGCTGAGGCTGAGGCTGAGGCTGATGCAGGCTGAGGCTGAGGCAGGCTGAGGCTGAGGCCGAGGCTGAAGGGCTGAGGCTGAGGCTGAGGCTGAGGCTGAGGCTGAAGCAGGCTGAGGCTGAGGCTGAGGCAGGATGAGGCTGAGGCTGAGGCAGGCTGATGCTGAGGCAGGCTGAGGCTGAGGCTGAGGCTGATGCAGGCTGAGGCTGAGGCAGGCTGAGGCTGAGGCCGAGGCTGAAGGCAGACTGAGGCTGAGGCTGAAGCAGGCTGAGGCTGAGGCTGAGGCAGGCTGAGGCTGAGGCTGAGGCAGGCTGATGCTGAGGCAGGCTGAGGCTGAGGCTGAGGCTGATGCAGGCTGAGGCTGAGGAGGCTGAGGCTGAGGCTGAGGCTGAGGCAGGCTGAGGCTGAGGCTGAGGCAGGCTGAGGCTGAGGCTGAGGCTGAGGCTGAGGCAGGCAGGCTGAGGCTGAGGCAGGCTGAGGCTGAGGCTGAGGCTGACTGAGGCTGAGGTGTGACTGCGACTGCCGTTGCCACTGCGACTGTCATCGCGAATGCGACTACGACTGCGAGAACAGCAGAATTCTACAACTGGATTCTCATCTGAATCTTAAGGGGAATGCTTCCAGATATGCTCCTACACATCGCTGTCAGGTTGCTTTGCCGGTATTTTCCGTCGAAAATCCCCCTGTAGGGGGACAGGCCCGACTTAATGCCGGGGGCCTGGACATGCCATGGCTCCCACCAGGGCACGGCGGGCCCAGTGCCGGGCCCGAGCCACGGCGGCAGGCGGGGACGTGCCAGAAGCGCCGACCTTGCGATGCCCTGCCTTGGGACGCACAGAGACATACTGGTACTATGTGTCCTCCTTGGAGGCGCGCGTCCGCACCGAACATGTAGATGCCCATCTTGTAGTGCATCGTTTTCCTAGCGGTGTGGCCAGAAAGCGACCGCCACGGCGCGAATACTACAAGACTTCTCGGTGCGCGCGTCGCCCCTGGGGGGGCGACGCACAGATAGTATAAATATGTTGGGGTGACGCCGATGCCTTGTTGTTCCGCACGGGGTCCCTGGAGCTCCGGCCCGCGCCGCCTTCGAGTTGGATGCTCGTTCCGGGGACCCCTGCGCCAGTGCTGCGTCGATGCTGCGTCGAGCGTTCACGGAGCTTTGAGGTCGAGCATGGATCGAACGAGGGTCGAGCCAGACTCCAACTAGGGTCGGGCTGGAACTGGCACAGAGTCGGGCACGTCCGTCTGGCGGGCCCAAGGAAGGCCCCCCCGAAACGAATATCTGAGGGGGGTGGGGGCCGGGGCCTCGGCCCGGCTGGCAGGGCAGGTTCAGTCAGATCGCATCGGGAAATCTGATCGAATCGTATTGTGCGTCGGATCGGGCCGCATCGGCACGGAGTCGGAATCGAATCGGACCGACCGCGCCAGGATGCAGCAGCACCATGCAAGCATCGGGCTGCCTCGGATCGCCAGCATTGGCGGCGAGCGAGGGGAGGGGGAGGCGAGAAGGAGAAGGCCTTCTTAAGGCGGCGGGACTTCTCAAAGCCCTCGCGCCTTCTGAGAGGTCTCCTGTGTCTTGGGGGAGGGCCGAGAAAACCTCTCAGAGGGGCGAGGACCTCCTGAGCCTTCTGAGAAGGCCTTCTCCTTCTCACTCCCCCCCCCCCCCCTGGGCTCGCCGGCGACGGACTATCAGAGTCGCACCGCATCAGATCGGGCCGACCTTAAAAAGACATCGGCCCGGAGCCGTCGAATCGAACTGGGCCCTTGCACTTGGTCGGGCATGTCCTCCTACAAGGGGGACCCTGGACGAAACAACTAAAACACAGCCCAAACAGATGCAGAAGTAGTCAGACGTACCGGAAAAGTCGCCCCCAGACTGTCATGTTGACTATTCTTCTTCTTTTTTTTTCCAGAGAAGGGAGGCGGAGGCGAAAGGGGAGGGCGCGTATTTTCCCTCTCCAGGGAGGCGGAGGCGAAAGGGGAGGCGGAGGCGGGAGGTGATAATTCGTATCGCCCATTTTCCCTCTCCTGGGGGCCCCAGGCAGGTCGGACAGATGAATGAATCGGCATTCTGTCCTGTTGACCATTCTGGACTCCTCCTCCCGTCGAGGGGCAGGCCCGCCTGGACCCCTGGCAGGGCGGCGAGGCCTCGAGAGGGCGTGGGGCAGGCTGCAAGAGCCGCGCCCGCGCCCCGCCCTGGGGCTCGTCGTCGTCGTCGTCGTCGTCGTCGTCGTCGTCGTCGTCGTCGTCGTCGTCCTCGTCGTCGTCGTCGTCGTCGCCGTCGTCGTCGTCGTCGCCGCCGTCGCTGCGGCGCCGAGCGCGGTGGGCAGGTGCCTCATCGGCGGCGACGTTGATCTCCTTGGCGAGGAACGCCAAGCTGACGCAGCGGTAGGGCTTGATGATGTTCTGCAGCACCTGCGGTGGGGTGGGGCCTGGAGGGGGGGGGGGTACGGGGGGTTATGAGCCCGAGCTTCGCAAGGCGTCGCGCGGGAAGGGCAGAGCGCGATCGGCTTCGCGCTTTCCAGCAGCCACCCTGGAGAAGGATAACTCCCCGACCTACGCCATCGAGGAGCGAGGCAAGACCATCCTCGCACCCCAGCGGGTGATACAGACCTAGAAGTAGAAATCGTGAATTATCCCTCTGCTCAGTGCCGGACCTCATCGCATACCCCGCATCTCCATGCTTCAACCATCACGCTCACCTCTGCTCTGTCCCTATTGTTGGATTTCTGGGCCACGCCTCTCGTCCTCGATTCCCTCGAAGGCACCAAGAG
>CAUYUJ010006202.1:0-25000 GCA_963575745.1 Prorocentrum cordatum | reverse complement strand
TGGGGGCAGGCCAGGGTGCCACGCGGCGACGCCAATCTTCAGCTGGCGGGGCGCGCGAGGAGGGGTGCCCCCCGAAAGGCGTTTTCAGGGCGCGCGTCTGACAAAGCAGAATGGCCCCTGGAGGCCCTCCCGGCTCTCCAAAAGACATGGTTGGGAGCCCCTTTTTCTGGCCCCTCGGATATTGCTTATGATAAATACGTGTGTATATATATATACATACATACATACAAATACACACGACCTTTAGATATATATATATATATATATGTACAAACATATATCCAGCTATCATCCATGAATACACACCCATACTGTGAAAGAAACACCCCAAGCAAACAAAAAAAACAAATCAAACGCCTTCCTAAAAGGTGAACGCCCGCCCCGCTCGCGCCACCCCCGTGTGCGTGCCGCTGGATCTATGGAACGCCACATGACTCACGAAACCCCTCGTTGGACCCAAGGGCACCTGTGTCCACGAACGACCCAATGAGCGACGAGCCCATCCCTGTCCCGAGGATTTCCGCAGCCCGGCGTCTTGAATGCAAATTCGAAAATACACGCGCACACGCAATACATATATACATGTATATGTATGTATGTGTATATATATATAGCATCTCATATAATCATGCTTATGTTAATTCGGCAGCTGGGAAAACTGCTGTTGCACGATGTTTGAACTTGCTCGCCCATGGAAATGACTCAATGTTAGATTCAGATGTGCTCGTTGACGACTCGCTGTCACACTCCAGAAGCGCGCTCCCTTCCTACGGGTAAGAAAACCTGCCCACCGACGGACGTTCTTGCTGTCGCCCCCTGTCAAGGCTACACCGAAAATCCGAAATTCTCGACCGAACTTTGGCCTCCTCTATTCGGTGGTCTCGTTTATCGGAATACTTCAGAGGCGCTTCGCTCCCAAGCTGCTCCTGCTAAAAGCGCTGGCGAGCCTCCTCAAGCACCGTTGAGCGTGTTCACGCACGCTCTCAGAACCTCCTACAGGTACCCCGCGGGCGACTGGCCGATCGTGTTCTTCGCCGCCCCGAACAGACCCAAGATCTGGCGAATCAAACCGCGCAGCTCGGTCGTCGCGAGGACCTTCGCGATCTTCGCGCGACCCTCGTCGCGGCGCTGGCCGAGACGACAGACGTGGCGCATCTGCGCCAGGTCCCGTGGCTCGCGCTCGGTGGACTGCGGCATCAGGACCTCCAGATTATCGCGGTTCTGGGCCCTGACATCCTCCGCCATCAATTGCTCGACCGGGCGCGCGCATGCTTTGCGCGCAGGCGTGGCCAGGCCGTGACCCTTGCCTTTCCCTTCGCTGCAGCTGCGCGCGCGGCTCTCGCACCCTGCGTTGCCCCGGCGGCCCTGGCCTTGGCCTCCGCGAGGCGCGCTTCTTACATCTGGCCGCAGATCTCGCGCACCTGCTCGGCATTGGTGATGAACTGTCTGAGCGTGGCCGGCGGCGTTGCCGTTGCGCCCGCGTCCGCCACGGTCGCGGCCTTCGGCTGCTGCTTGTTGCGCCTCCGCGCGCGCCGCCCCTGAGGCCGGGTGGTCCTGCGACCTCTTTCTGTCGATGGGGCCCCCGCCTCCCCCCTCGGCCACCTCGTCTCGCTCGCGGCGCTACCCCGCCGTGGCCCCCGCGCTGCAACGCGCGCGCCCCCCGCTTCTGGAAACCGCGCGGGCGTCGCCTTCGCGGGCCGCTCCTAGACGCGAGCACTCCCGCTGGCGGCACTGGGGCACGCGAGGATACGCGGCGGCCAACCTCTTCAAACTCGACCTGGCGGTCCACGAAGCGTCCGGGACTTCGTCGACCGGGAAGTTTGATAATATCACATGGGAATCCCGCCTGGGTCGCACTCGGGGATCTTCTAACCCGGGTCAATCCAGACCCGGGTCAGCAGGAAACAAAAAAACTGCAATGCAGGAAAAAAACTGCACCGCAGGTCCTCGCAGACCCGGGTCAGCCAATACGCGCGGCCGCCTCGCGGCCACGAGCGGCTCCCTAACCCGGGTCAGCCAGAGGGGGTCTTCGCAAGATCCTGCAGGATCTGGCGCCCTGGCTGACCCCCGTTTGCATTGACCCCCGTCTCGAGGCTCCCGACGCACAACGTCGCGAGTGGTTCCGGAACTCCTTGATATGCATAGATGTTTCGGGCGCCGTCCTGCACGCCGCAGAGCATTGCAGACAATGACGAGCACGTGTAAGGATGTAAAAATTATTGCTCTGACCGCGCTCGCCCCCCCCCCCCCCCATCTTAAAACCGCGCGAGTGGTCGCCCATGCCCTCGCCGCGACGCGGAGCAGGAGGCGGCGACAACGATGGTGATGCCTTCGGCGGCGCAACGGGCGCTGGACAACTCGAGCGACCTACCGTCGTCGATATTTCCCAGAAGCCTAGGCGACGTTGCCCTGCAAGAACCGCAACCACCTTTCGACCCCCCCCCCCCCAATGATCGTTGACTGCGCTCAAACTTGGACCGACCAAAGAGAGTCAACCAGGGCAAGCTCGAATGCTGCAGAAAACCCGACAGTGCTCAGCTGTATCGCAGCCCGAGATGCGGCCCCATGCGTCGCCATAAGCTCGCGGGACGCGGCCCCGTCGAGACGCGCCCCCCCCCCCCCCCACACCTCTGCTTTAATGGGATATCCGCTTCGGGGCCACTCGCGCTAACGTTATAAGCCACACGCAAGAAAAATCATTGCGAAAAGTCTGGCGGGATCTCGGGATGCTGCAGCGCCCCCGGATACGCGCGCCATCCACTCGACATGTTCTGCAATCGTTTTCCAGTCTCTGCTATATTCGCGCGTGGAGAGTGGCTCAGCCGCCTGGATGCGGAAGGGGTAGCTGTTCGCGCGCGCCGCGTGTCTTGAGAAACGATGGTTTCTCTGTTGTGCGGTTCTGCCTCAATCCACCTCGCTGCAGCCAGATGCCGTTGGCGACGGCGATGCGCTCCGGAGTCGTGCCCGGCGAATGCATCGTCGCGCGAAATGGGTCATCCATGATCTCCATCTGGCTCGCGCATACGTCGCCTGGCGCGGGGGAACCGGATGCGCCCGCGGGGCAAGTGTCGTCGCAATGCGCGAGCTCCTCCCGCGTTCCACCTGTTCATTGTAATATCTTGCGAAACGCTCGGGCTCGCCGCTGCGCCCCGCGGGCCCGCCGCCCCCCGCGCGAATGCGCGGGTTCTCGTCGAGGGCGCGGAGGCGGGCCCGAAGCGCGCCGCGACGCCATCAGAACAGGGCCGGTGATGGAACGGGGCAAACTCCTTGATCTGCGGGGGCGTCGCGCGCGTCCGCCGCCGGCGAAGGCGTCGGTGAAGTCGCGGCTTCTTCCCGCGCAGCTCTGCCTCTCAGACGCGGCCATCCAACCACGCCCCCCAGGGGCCGCGGCGGTGGGCGGTTGGCGCCGCCGCCGCGCGCCAGCAGCGCCACGCGCCAGCAGCGCTCGAAAGAAGCACAGCTAACAACTGCACATAGCGCGGATAATGCGCATTCGCGACGCAGCCGCTCCTGCATTGGACCTCTTGAACTCCGCGGCAAAAAGACATTCGGGGGGATGGAAGAACGTCTTCGATTTTGATAACACGGCCGCGAACTCGAAGTTCGCCGATCGCACCTCCGCTGATGCAAACCCTGGAACTCGGGAGTGCGCCATCAGGATAAACCTTCGGATTGCTCATCCTCGAACTGAATGCCCTGAGGCGCGCGAGCGTCTCCGATGCCATCGCGGTGGCGAGCCGGCATGCGCGTGCATTGGTGGGAGGCGATCGCGATGAACAAAATTGTGGACATACTCGATCAAGGTGCAGATCGCCGCCCCTTCGGCTTGCGTAGTAAGTGGTCTGCGCGTTGCACATGTTCCCGAGCCTGAGCCTAATCGAATAACTCTTGAGATTCGCCCAAGGCGCCTGGGGTCTGTCCACAAACGGAAACTGCTGCTGCAGGCGCTGACCTCGAAGGACTTCAGGATACTGCAAATCGTGGAGCGGGGCAGTGCGCGTCGCCGGGAACCCGAGATCTGGGCCATCCTTCCACAAGGAAGCGCACCATTCTTGAGCCGTGGCCGATCCTGTCAGTCGAGAGCTGTGCACTCTCTTCTTTACACCCACTTTTGCCCTTCTCAACGCGCGCGCCATTCTGCGTGCCACTGCGTGGTCGCCGCAGATGTTCAAGAAGTGACTTCAGCCGAAGCTGTTTTACGATTGTAAAAAGCCATCGCCGTCGCACTAGGACGAATTGAGTACTCCATCGACGAAGACGATGGAGGATAGTACTATCAGGGCGAACGGCCTGGGCCTGTCAAAGCCAGGAACATACCCGTAGAAGGCGGCTTCGCTCGGTGATCAGCTCCTTTGTCTCTGGCGTCGTCGCATACTGGCGCGCGGATAATGAACAGCAGCTTCACAGACACCCTGGATTCGCTGCAGGAGCCATGCGTAATGCATGTCGAGTGTGATTGCGCGCTCTGCTACGCTGGTCATTTGCATGCGCGACGAACTCCGGGCCAAACGACGTCAAATATTTTGCTCTATCTTCACCGCGCTGAATGAAGGCAACCACACCGTCTAGGTCCCACCACGTGTGAACTCACTGCAGCGGTGCCGTCGGGACCTCGACGTCGTGGCTGGTGCTGACAGGCGCCTACTAGTGGAAATGACCCGCTACTTGCAGGTTCAGCGCCGCCTTCCGCCAGCACGCGCATGCAGTGACACCAGGAGGAAAATCACGGGTACCCATGATGAAAACGAACCTGCTCTTCGGACCGTTGGGGCCTTGGTGCGTATGTTCAGCTCAGAAGTGGCGCGTGTGTGTGTGTGTACTGTTTGTGCTGAAGGCGGGACAAGTGGTGCGAAGTCATCGTGCATCCTATTTCCAAACCGGCCTTCGGGATCTTGAGAGACCAGGCCAACTGCATCATCAGGCCGTACGGGTTGCCTAAATTGCGCGGCGTGATTCACACGGACGTGTTCGCCAGCTCGTACCCTACCACGCGGTTAGATTTACCGTCGTACTCTGCCGGGCTGGCTTGGTTGCAGGAGTCGGGATCGGCGGGGAATTTGTCAAAATGAACGTGCACTGCATTCAATAGGAATACGTCAGTGGAAATCCTCTGCCCAAGAGACCTGCTGGGGGGTGTTCAATTCGAGCCGAGTACTGTGAGACGCTCGAAACTCAGATAACAGCGTCACTCCACAACTCTTGTTCGTTCGTATAAGGCGTCGCGTCCCATCCCCACTTTATGGCATGAGTGTCGTGTGAACGACTTCGTAGTACGAAGCCCTGCCCATTGTCGTCGTATCGAAGCGCCCACGAGGCTTAACACGTTGCCAATCCTCAGGTTCGCCGAGATCTCGGCAAGGCGGTCTGGCTTCGCGCAGGCTGGTCTGTACTGCAAGAGCGTCAGCGCCGCCCTCCGCGAGTCCACCATGGCCGGAGGGGCTGTGGAATCCAAGGGCGCATCCTTCGATGACCGTACTCCAAGGCTCTGCGGGCCAGTCGGGTGACACTAAATGATCGAGGGACATCCGTTGACAGGCCAATTTCTCACTCGGTGTGCATGCCCTACCCTCTCTGACATGCTCGTCCTGGGGAGCTTCCTGAAGCCACTCGTTCCACTCACCCGCAAATGCTGCGTCGAGCTTCCATCGACTTGAGCCGAACCTGGGTCGAGCTTGAGAAGAAACTGAGTCGAGCTATGGCCGAAGCTGGGTCGAGCAGATCCCTCAGGAGGGCTCCAGAAAACTCCCCCAACACAAGGATATAACCTGGGAGTGGCTCGAAGTATACACCAAGTCGTAAGGCGCTCGATGTACAGACACCCCAACTTCACCACCTGTGGGGTGCTGGAGCGTATGTGCACTGAATTCCGTCGCCGAATTCGCTGGCTCCTTGGCCACCCGGAACACATTACGCATACAAAAATCAAGAATAGGACCCGACCGGCTGTCGGGGGAAACCATCAAGCTGGGATCGGCGATGCGTCGCTAGTGGTCCTAGAGAGGAACCGGATAGTGGTCGATGCATCGCTAGTGCTCGATAGATCGGCAGTGAACTCTCGATAGTGGAGCCGCACGGTCCTGGGCTGGGTGGGCTACCTCGGGCTCCTATCGACGACCCATGGGCGAATGGGGATCGAGGCTGTCCCCCCTGAGCCTATCCCTCCCTAACGCTTCCCCTGACTTTTAGTCGGGCATGTCACGTCCTCCTGCAGGGAGGTCTTGAAAGGACGATCAAACATAACAAATACTTTAAAGCTTTCAAAAGTACCAGAACAAAAAAAAAAACGATGTTTGAATATTCCTCCTGTAGAGGGGCAGGCCCGACTAAACCAGCGTGAGGAGCCGGGGGGGCTCCTCCTGGTGGGGTGGGCCTCCCTCTCCGCTCGGCGCCAAGCCCCCCTCACCAGCTCGGGCAGGCACCGCGGACATCCTCGCTGGGGGTGGCATTCCTGGTGGTGTTGGCGTCGCTCCTCTGTTCGGGGGCGGCCGAGAGGGGGGCGTCCAGGGGGGGGGGCGCAAATCATGGCCGGCGGCATGTGCGCGACCCAGCGGGGGGGGGTCCAGGAACGTAATGGAATAAGAAGAGGCGCCATGAAATCTGAGGACATATCATGGCCCCCGCCGTGATATCCACCCCCCTAGTCATCCCCCCCTCTTTGCCGCCCCCGATTTTTGCTCCGACCCAGTGCCCGTGCGCGCGCGGCCAGGGCTGATGGGCGACGACGGGAGGGACCAGCTCCGGTGGGGAAACATCGACCTGGAATCGGCGCTACATCGCCGATCCCTGAGATCCTGGCGTTGCATTTTTTTCGCAACGGGCGTTTTCGCTCAATTCCGGGCCCCGGGACCATCACAAGTCGATCTGGCTCGAAAGGTGACGCAGAAAGATGCGGTCTGGGGCTCCGGGCGCGATTCTTCTTGCGATGTTGCAATTTTGTTTGCAACGTCGGATCTCAGGGATAGCCACCCGATCGACCTGTCGGTTCCCCATCGGTGATGGAAATTAGCGATTGAGGGTCTACGCATTCCCCCCCGAGCCTACACATCCCCAGGAGTGCCCAGAAGCGAATTGATGAGTCGGATCGGAGATCGAAAGGAATCAGATCGGCGGCAATCGGTAGCCGAATCGGGAGCGGTCGAAGCGGCGGAAGTCGGCAGCCTGGTAGTCCTGCATAGCGAAATCTGAATCCCAATCGGAATCCGACGTCGAATCGAGTCGAAATCAGAATCCATCGAAATCGACGCGGGTCGAATCGGAGGAATCCGAATGAATCCCGTCTCCACCTCTGACGTTGCCCCTGACTCTCCCAGTGCGCGCGCGCGGCCAGTGCTCTTGCGGGGAGGCGAGGCCCCCGGGCGTCCCGAGTCTTCCGAGGCACTGGCACCCGACCTCTCGACCGCTTTCCCTCATCTCGAGCCGCACTTCGGCAGCCCCGAGGCGCCCCGGGAGGACGAAACAAACTGAAAAACCTCCGTCTCCCCAGAGATCCGACGCTGCAGGACAACTGCAACACCGCAAGAAATTACGGCCAGACCCCTGGGGACCCATCTCTCTGCGTCATGCTTGGAGACCGATCGCTCTGTGAGTGTCCCAGGGCCCGACCCTGAACGAAAAAACGCTCGGCTCGACAAAAAGGAGTCGCCAGGATCTCAGGGTCGGCTGCTCGAGTTATGACGTTCCAACCTACCTGACCGCCAGAAAGACTTCCGAGCACCACGAAAGTGCCGAAACTGGGGGATGTTCACGTGTCGGGCCCTGGGAGGCGATACTCGTCCGACACTGTTTCGATACTTTCCTGGGTGCTCGAAATTACTTCTGGGATGTGGTCCTGAAGTACGGTGGAAACAACAGATGGGTGTTGCCCCCACAGGGGGAAGCTGATCCTAGATTTCGGTGTTGGTGGCAATATTTTCGTCACCTTGGAAGCCAGAATACTACCACCATCACCGAGATCGGGATCTTCTTCCCTCGGTGGAGGCACACCGCCGATATTGGTGTTGGTGTCAACCCTTAGGCCTGCGTGAATGCTCGAGACGCCGGATGCCTGGGCCCCTGCGGGCCGTCGGGGTCTTCATGGCCCGCCGCCGCGGCGTCGGCCGCGGAAGGCGCGGCCCACTGCGGGGCCGCGGCAGCGCCCCGCAGTACCGCCGCCGACGCAGCCGACGCCGCTGCCGACGGCGACGACGGCGATCACCACGGCGACGTCGACGACGACGACGAGGAGAAGACGTCGACGACATCGACGCCAGCGCCAGCAGCGACCTCCGACGACGACACAACCACAACGATGACGACGACGTCGCCCCTCCGGTACGACGGATTCGTGAGGAGCTGGTCGATGGTCTGGATGTCGTTATTCCTGGCAGCGCGGCGGGGGCGCCACCCAGACAACCCGCGGGAGACCTCGTCGTCTGCGGTGGTAACACATGGGAGCCTTCCACACCGTCTTGTAGGCTCTTGCGAATCGACGCTTAATCGACGCTAAATTGACACTAATCGACGCTAAGCCGGCGCTGAATTGGCGTTATCTCATCGACTCCCAGATGCTAATTCATCGATGCTCTTCGACGCTAGAGACTGAATGAAGGGGGTACACGAGATCCCCATGATTTGCTACCGAAGTCGTCGTCCGGATGCGACACGGGAGAAGAGAGGGGAGGGTCGCGGGATCGGCGGCTGCCAAACGTACTCCTGGCCCGAAGGGCCCCCTAAGCTTGTCGCGCCAAGGCGGAGACCGCGAGAGGCCTCTCGGGAGGAGCGCTCTGGGCCTCGTGAGAGGGCCTCTGGGGCTCGTGTTGGGGGTTCTCTGGAAGACCCCTCGGCATCCTTGGGGATCCTGGGGGGCACCTTCGAAGTGCCCCCAGGCTTCCCCCCCCCCTTCACCTCCCCCCTCCACCTCCCCCAAGTGGGGGGAGGTCAGGGGGGGGGATGCAGACGGGGACGAGCAGGAGGAGGAGGAGGAGGTGGAGGAGGAGGACCAGTGCAAACCCAAGAGCCATCAACGATGTTGGAGTAAACCCTCCCTCCAAGCTCCTTCTTCATAGGCCCCCACCACGGTTCATTTCCATTGATGGAACTGTCTCGTTGGAAGACAACTGTTTGGAGACCCTGAAGCATGCCAAGAAATTGTTCTCGACATTCCAACGCCACGAATCAACCTGACTGTTGCGTCTTGGCGATATTGAATCCATTCCTAGGACTTCAACGCAGCGAATCAACATAGCTGTTGCGCCCGCATAATCACGAATCCTTCCCAAACACCATTTCTGGTACGATGATGTTGGGAATCCGTGAAACTCATGTACACTTGTAGAGCATATGATCGCCGCGCTAAAGCGAGAGCCAAATTGTGAAAAATAACCGCTCTCAATTAATGAAACTCTGGCAAATGTTTCAAACGAATGTGCGCCGCGCTACGGCGAATCACATTTTGAAAACGATTCGCCCTCAATCCGTGCAACTCTTGCAAACGTTTCAAACGAATGTGCGCCGCGCTAAGGCGAGAACCACATGTTGAAAACCACCCGCCTTCCGTATGTGAAATTGCTGTCAATTTCTGAGCTTCAGGGTCATAAACAGTCAGGAAGTCTCAGGCGAACCGCCCGGCCAGCCCTAAAACCAGGCCTCGGGGTGCGACATGGAGAATCTCTCTCTCTCTCTCTCTCTCTCTCTCTCTCTCTCTTTAAAACTATAAATATAGATATGGAATAATGATAGAGGAGGAGGAGGAAGAGGAGGAGCAGGAGGAGGAGGAGGAGGAGGAGGAAGAAGAGAACGAATGGCGGACGAACACAACGGCGGGGCGCGATGGGGCCGAGGAGCAACAAAAAAAAAGCCGCGTCCCGCCACGCACACGGAGAGCGCCTCCCCCCGAGGCTCGCGAGGACGCCCATCACGCCACGAAGGATCGCACCGCGTGCGCCTCGTCGGGGTCCGCGCGAAGGGTCGCGTGGCCGCGTGCGCACAGGGCGTCCTCGTGTCGCTCCAGAGGGGCGGGGAGCACGAGGCGAGGGGGGGGGGGGGGCGGGGCACGGGGAATGCGACGGGGGGCACGGCACGGCGGCGGCGAGGGGGGCAGGGATGGCGGACCGCCCAGGCCTCTCAGGACAAGCGCGCTTCTCCGCTACCGGAGGAAGAAAGACCTGCGTCAGCAGAACCTCCTCGCATTCCGCGCGACCTTTTTGAGATTTGCGCTGGATCCCCGCCCTGGCGCGCGGACCGCGCCACGGGCGGCGCCAGAGGCGGGGATCCAAGAGGTCTCCGCGGATCCAAGAGGTCTGCGCGGAGCGCCAAAAGTTTCTGTTCACTCGAAGGGCCCAGGGGCACACAAATAAATGGGTGTACGTCCCAAGACTCCCACACTTCCAAATCAAATCTGTGTTTGCGCCATCCCACCCCCCCTTCCCGTATTTTCCTGCACTTTCCTGGGAGTCGACGATTTTTTAATTGTGTCTGTGTTTCTCTCCTTCGTGATTGATGCCGCTTTCTCATCTTTGAGCTACAGTGGGAGCCTCTAGCCGGACCTGCCGGTGCCCAGAGGAAAGCCATCTGGGGACGAGAAGCCCACGGCCACCCTTTCCGTCGGCGGCGATGCAGAGGCACTCCGCGCCAGCGTGGGGCGAATCGGGGCCCCCGATCGGCATTTGTCCGGCGGCAAGAGAGAAAAGCAACGACGAAGGCGGCCGCGCGAGGGGAGGAGGGGGAGAAGGAGGAGGAGGCAGAGGAGGAGGGGGAGGAGGAGGACAACGACGACGAGGAGGGTGAGGAGGAGGAGGAGGAGGAGGAGGAAGAGGAAAGGAGAGGAGGAGGAGGAAGGAAGAGAAGGAGGGAGGAGGAGGAGGAGGAGGAGGAGGAAAATGAGAAGGAGGAGGAGGATGAGAAGGAAGAGGACGAGGAAGAGGAGGACAAGGAGGAGGAGGAAGAGGAGGAGGAGGAGAAGGGGGAGGAGGGAGGAGGGGGAGGGCGCTCAGACGTGGAGGAGCTCACCCCACGGCAACGCGTTAACTTCTCACGCAGCAGCAGCAACAACAGCAGCAGGAGAGAGCCGAAGGGCAGGACTCGCGGGGCCTGCGGCACGCACGCGGGGGTGACGCGGAGGCGGGGGGGGCCGTGTTCTACAGAAGGAACTCGACCACAAGAAACCCTATTATTTTTCCTCGCATGTTTCGTGGGGTTCTGGCTTTCACCCCTGCCGCGTCGCACCCGCGACCCTCACCTCACCTCCTCCTCTTGTTCGTTCTCACACAGCGCAGCACAGCTCAGCACAGCACAGCTTAGCTCAGCACGGCACAACTGAGCACAGAACAGCACCTCAGCACAGCACAACACAGCACAGCTCAAGCACAGCACGACGGTCGTCCAGGGCGGTGCGCAAGGGGTGGTCCCTGAAGGCGGCACCTATGCGTGCCAGGGTCAAACAAAACGTAGCAGGGGTGGCACCTTCTCGACACCAGAAGGGGGGGGCACAGGGGGGCGCTATGCGTGCCAGGGTCGGAAAAACGTGGCAGGGGGGGGCACTGCGTCGCCACCAAAAGGGGGCACAGAGGGTGGTCCTTCAGCGCGGCCTCTATGCGTGCCAAGATCGGAAAGCGCGGCAAGGGTGGCACTTTCCCGACACCAGAGAGGGTGCGCAAGGGGTGGTCCCTCAGCGAGGCCTCTAGCGTGCCAGGGTCGGAAACGTCGCAGGGGTGGCACTTTCTCGACACCAGACAAGCTGCGCAGGGGGTGATCCCTCAGAGCGGCCTCTAGGCGTGCCAGGGTCGGAAAGCGTGGCAGGGGTGGCACTTTCTCGACACCAGAGAACGTGCGCAGGGGGTGGTCCCTCAGCGCGGCCTCTATGCGTGCCAGGGTCGGAAAGCGCGGCACGGGTAACACTTTCCCCACACCAGAAAAAGGATGCGCAGGGGGTGATCCCTCAGAGCGGCCTCTATGCGTGCCAGGGTCGGAAAGCGTGGCAGGGGTGGCACTTTCTCGACACAAGAGAGTGTGCGCAAGAGGTGGTCCCCCAGCGCGGCCTCTATGCGTGCCAAGGTCGGAAAACGTGGCATGGGTAGCACTCTCTCGACACCAGCGAGGGTGCGCAGAGGGTTGCCCCTCAGCGCGGCCTCTATGCGTGCCAGGGTCGGAAAGCGTGGCAGGGGTGGCACTTTCTCGACACCAGAGACGGTGCGCAGGGGGTGGTCCCTCAGCGCAGCCTCTCTGCGTGCCAGGATCGGAAAGCGTGGCATAGGTGGCACTTTCTCGACACCAGAGAGGGTGCGCAGTGGATTGTCCCTCAGGGTGCCCTCTATGAGTGCCAGGGTTGGAAAGCGTGGCAGGGGTGGTACTTCCCCGACACCAGAGAGGGTGCGCACGTGGTGGTCCGTCAGCGCGGCCTCTATGCGCGCTAGGGTCGGAGAGCGTGGCAGGGGTGGCACTTTCTCGACACCAAAGAAGGTGCGCCAAGGATGTTCCGTCAGCGCGGCCTCTAGGCGTGCAAGGGTCGGAAAAACGTGGCAGGGGAGGGCACTTACTCGACACCAGAGAGGGTGCGCAAAGGGTGGTCCCTCAGCGCGGCCTCCATGCGCGCCAGGGTCGGAAGGCGTGGCAGGGGTGGTACGTTCTCGACACCAGAGAAGGTGCGCAGAAGGGTGGTCCTTCAGCGCGGCCTCTATGCGTGCCTGCGTCGGAAAGCGCGGCAGGGGTGGCACTTCTCGACACCAGAGGGTGTGCGCAGGGGGTGGTCCCTCAGCGCGGCCTCTATGCGTGCCAGGGTCGGAAAGCGTGGCAGCGGTGGTAGTTCCTCGACACCCGCGGGGGGGCGCAGGAGCGAAACAACGGCCGCGATCAACGTGCTCGCAAGGTCCGCTCAGCTATCACCACGCAAGAAACATGATAAGAATGTGGGGTTCCTCGGTAGCGTAATTTTGTTGTCGCGTCGGCGGCTGGGCAGAGCAACTGCGCTGGCGGAGGAGCTATCACAACGGGGACACCGTAGAAACGAATTGTGTCACCATGTGGGAAAATGGGAGGAGACATGGAAGGCGGCCGAAGGAGGAGCGAGGGAGCGAAAGCCGCTCACGGGGAAGAGTCGCACCCAAGGCGAGTGGCGCGGCCGGCCCCGCCGGCGGGGAAGAAACCCTCCACAAGGAACATCCCTGACATTTTTTGACGAGCTCCAGGTTAAGCGGGGCCCGCGGTTGTTGGACTGTCAACGGGGCCCCTTTTCTAAGTATGCCGTAGAGTTCGCGCGAGCAGCGCCAGCCCATCCACTGATTGCAGGGGGACACCTCGACTAAGAAGTGAAAATGCACCACCTCGACCCTGAGACTCCAGGGCGTCCATTGATTCTTGGTGCGGGAACGTCACGCTTTCCATCGCAGAGCCATCGAAGCCCAAGAACCCCGGGACATCCTGGGGGGAAGCAGAGTGCCTCTTGGCACGGGCGTCCACCGCAGAAATAACAAATCCTGTTCAACATCACCTGTCGTAACTCCGCGCGGACTCCTCGGATCGGCGTTGGCCCCGACCCCCCTCCCTGGCGCACGGAACGCGCCACGGGCCGCGCAGGAGGCGCCGCCGGGGGGGGCCCAGCGCCGATCCAAAAAGCCCCTCCGAAAGATCACATTTCTGTCATGCTGGGCCCTCCGGTACGAAGAATGCGGGGCGTTTCTCGGAGCAGGGCGGTTTGATACCGTGGGTTTGTACTACCCTGGCAGGTTCTGTGGGAGAGACAATCGAAAGCGACACCTCCGCCACGCAAGGACAAACTCTCACGTCCGCGTCTCAAACGTTGTTGTCCAAGCGAGAACGCAGCTGAGTTCCAAAGCCAATCCAGCATGCGCAAAGAATCGTGCCCGCTGGAAGTCCAAATAAAGTATAATGAGAGATGGACAGCGAGAGGCGGGGGGTCGGGGGACCCCGGCGCGCACGCACGGCGCGCCCAGGCGACGGCGGGTGCCCTCGCTGCCACCAGTACCTGCCTGCACTCATCTGTGTTGGCCAGCTAGCATACCACCCCAGGCCAACGCGAAGGCCCGAATTTCGGGTTGGGGGGGGGGCCCCCGCTGGAAATGGAGGGCACATCGGGGCCTCCGGGTGGGGTTGGGGTGGCTTGGTGGGTGGCGATGTGTGCGCACTCTGGGATCGCCTGCGTCCCTTTGCAGCGCCCCTTCGCAGCCGTGCTGCCCCTGTCGCCCACGCGGCGCCGGCGACCGCTCCGCGCGGAAGGGCACAGGTCGGGCTGCGAACCGTCAAATTGGTAACCCGAAGGGGGCGGGGGAAGGCGAGGGCGGCCGCGGAGAGGGGACGGGGCAGGCGAGGCGCTCAGAAAGTGCAGTCGCTCACGCCAGCGTGGCGGCCAGGGCCCAAGCGCTTGCAAGCACAACCGACAGCGAGACGCCCCGGGCAACACTGTTGCTCCACGCCCGTGAGTCGGCATGCCCAATGCGGCATCGCTGGCGAGGTAAGGCATGCAGGATTGTGTTTGGCATCGCGACCCCAAGCTCGATATGCTTCGACGCTTCAGAGCCTCCTGCTTTTAGATGCTCTTAGGATCAGCGAAGCTATACTGGAGTTGTGCGGCGCCGGTAAAATATCCACCACCCTTTCGTAACCACTGAGAAGAATGTCCTCGGGTCCGTCAGAATTTTCAATGTTGAATACCGTGTACACTCGTGAAGGCCCAGACCATGGACGCCTGCAATTCTCGGACGCTTCTGAGCGCTCCCGAGGATCACCGCGTGGCCTTCCCCGAGGCCCTCGAAACGCTGATGGAACCCGAACGTTTGATGATCCTAGCGGCCCCCCGTGATGACGATGTCGTGGAAGTCTCTTGGGTCGTCTTGGAGGCCCTTGGATCCAGTCAAGACGCAGCCAAGGATCCCAAATCCTTGAAACCTACAAGGAGGTCTCTGTCATCTCAGCCTAGGGCAGCGATCTTCGCGCTTCGCGCCCCGCGAAGCACAGGTAACTCTGCGCTCTCGCGCCGCCCCCCCACCCGCCCCTCGTCCAGACCGCGAAGCGCGAAGCGCGAATGACTTTGCACCCTCGTGGTGGCCCTGGTCTGAACACACTCGGCCACAAAGGTCGCCCCGAGACGGCCCACGAGGCCCACGACGGCCCCAAGAGGCCCCCAAAAGATACCCAAAAGAGCACGCCACCACCAATCCGCCGCCCCCGTTTGCTTGCAACGTTGTGCTTGGCGGGCCGAGGGTTGGAAACTGCTCGTTGGTCTCTCCAGCAAATCCCAGTGGGCTTTGGCACGACCCGTCAGCAGCCTCGAAACCAACCCAGAACGTATACCCCATCAGCTTTTCCGCCCAAGATGGCTTCAATACGACCTCTAAGGCAGCCAAGTTGGCCACAGATGACTTCCAGGAGTGTCCCAAGACGCCTCCAAGACGGCCAAGCTGGTCTCAAAACGAACCGAGGTGGCTCCTAGGCGACCCCAGATAGCCTCAAGACGGCCCAGGAGACCCCCAACAAGGACTCAGTGGGTTCCAAGAGAGGTCGTCTAGGAGGGTCTGCACAAGCAAAATTCGTCGAGTTAATCGCTTGTTCGGGCTTCCGACAATCAAGGGGACTCCAAGATGACCCCCAAGAGAGCCCTCGGCATCTGCAAGCATCTGCAACGTTTGACCACATGATCGCTTCCGAGAGGCAGGGGGCTGCGGTGGATCGCCGCAAGTGTCTTCGATCCGGCGCCCGCCTTGGCTTTCCGCAAGGGTGCTCGGCGGGCTAAACAGTGTAGCAAATGGCACGGCGGCCACCGTCCTGACACGCCAGCCAGCGGGAACTACGAGCATCGTCTAACCGATCCCCATCCCCACCGGTGTAGCCTAAGACCCAGTGGCCGATTTGCCCCCCTAGACGGCAGGATATGGGCTGCTCCCTTCTGGTTTCGAGGGGTATATCCACAACTGGGGAGGTGAGATGGTGGGTCTCGGGATGGGGATGGGGATGGGATCGGTTGGACGATACTCCTCCTCCTCCTCCTCCTCCTCCTCCTCCTCCGCCTCCTCCTCCTCCGCCTCCTCCTCCTGGGAAGTACACAGAGAGCCTTCATGCGCGAGAGGACACGGGCCCCGAGAGGGCCGACCACGGCGGTGCACGAGGAGCCCAGGAGGGCGGCCCAAGAGGACCTCTCAAGGCGGCCCAAGAGAGACTCCCAAGAGACATCCTCGGAGGGCAGAGGCCACCTGAGTGGTGGACGGATCGACACCGTCGAGGCGTTGACCCAAGGAGCCCCAAATTCCACGAGGCCCCTTTTTTCCACAAGTTGATCTTCGACTCCCCATCGAAAATCTGAAGAAAACCGTAGGCAAGCCGTGAAGCAATAGCGACGAACAGCGAGCCCATCCCCACGAAAAGGGTTCCTCCTTCAGCGCCTTGACTGTAGGTCGGATCGGCGATCGAAACGAATCAGATCGGAAGAAATCGGCGGCCGAGTCGGGAACAGTCCAACCAACGAGGAAATCGGCAGGCTGGCAAGGCCCACATCGCGAATGCGGGGCCCAAATCCGAATCCGAAGTCGGATCGAACCAGAAACAACAGCCATCCGAGTCGAATCGAATCGAACCGGAGGAGTCGAAAGGAGCCCTGCTCACCAAAGGACGGACCCTCGGGAGAGCGACGGGAGGACAGCAGTC
This sequence comes from Prorocentrum cordatum, assembly GCA_963575745.1. NCBI lineage: Eukaryota > Dinophyceae > Prorocentrales > Prorocentraceae > Prorocentrum > Prorocentrum cordatum. The sequence continues at coordinate 8,371 of CAUYUJ010006202.1, read as the reverse complement.
CCCGGTAGTCTCTGGGAGTTCTGAGACTTCGGGGGCCCCCGCCCTCGAAGGCTTCCGACAGCCCCCGAGACCTCCTCCCTCTCCTGACTACCTACCAGACCACCCCAACCCAACCCGAAGACCCGAATTTCGGGTTGGGGGGGGTACGGGTTCCATATGTGTTTTCTCGATGTTCCCCGACCCCCCCCAACTGGAAATGGAGGGCAAATCGAGACCTTCGGGTTGGGTTGGGGTGGTTTGGTGGGTGGTGATCTCCTCCTTCTCCTCCTCCCTTCGCAAACTGTTCCCCCACGGGTCTCCACAGCGGCTGGGAAGGCACATAGGCGAATGGCTTGGCCAAGCGTTGGTCCAACGTGTGGCCGCATCGGCGCTTCCAGAGAGACGGGGGGCCGCGGGGACTCGCCGTGGGGGCCCTCGCTTCTCAGATTGAAATCTGTCTGTTTGGCGTCAGTAACTGTCATGTCACACTTGTCTTACCGCATATTCGCGCTGGGACCCCTTGGCAACAGGGACTTTGTATTGAATTAACAACTGGCTGGTCATTCGGTCATTCCGTCCGCCCTCCCGCCCCCTGCATCAATCAAGCCAGAGACTTCGGGGTGGGAGCGAAGTGACCCCAACCGAGAAATGATCGCTTCCGGCTCGTGTCAGCATGCTTGAACAGAGACCGACAATCCCGGCACTCCTGTAGGCCTACCACGAACTGTTCTTAGAACTGAAGAATGTCGCAATCACGAACAATATTCTTAGAAGAACAAAAGAGAGAGTTGAAACAAGACGGTCTGAGCCAGAAATGCTCAAACCACGAAAAGGCTCTTAGAACAGTCTTTGGTGAGCCTATAGGCCGGCCAGGACACTTCGCCACTGCTTGACATGCGGGCGGGACGACTCTGTGTGCGGGGGCAGGGACATGCCGGCCGTTTCTCTACGGCCAAACCGGACAAAATGCTTCTGTCAGCGTGCCCAGCGTTAGCTCGGCCGTGTCCCCCGACTGGCGGATTTTGGACGAAACATAAAAAATAGTAAAAACAAAAATGCTTCGAAATCACCGAAGGTAGTAAAACATTCGTCCCCTGACTATTGTGCCACTATTTTTAAAAACATTCCTCCTGGAGAGGGACAGGCCCGACTTCAGCCCAGCGGGGGCCGTCGGAATTGTCCGGCGGCCGTCCCGTGCTGGTTTGGCCCAATGGTTTGTTGGGGCTTGGGCCTCCGTCTGCGCAAGGAGGCGCTATGGCCGCGATCCCAGGAGGCGCTGCCGAGGAGAAGCCTGGGAGCTGCGCGCGGGCCTGAGAAGCGAGGCCCAGCATCAAGTCGGGCGTGTCCCCCTACAGGCGGATTATTGACGAAAAGTAAACAATAGTCAAAAAATACACCCAAATGGTCCAAAGTAGTCAAAACATCGGTCCCTGCAGAGGGACGCGCCCGACTTGAAGCTTCGTCTGAGCCTGGGAAAGGCTTCCTTAGAAGAGCGAAAGGCGTAAACATAAACTTTGGGGCACTCCGCGCGGAGCGCGCCAGGGATCGGCGCCGGAGGCGTCGCCAGGGGGGCCCAGCGCGGATCCAAGAAATCCGTGCGGAGCGCCGGCCAAAAGTTGATGTTTACGGCGCTTGTTCTGATGGGCCTGTTTCCCACCACCGCCACCATAAATTGTAGGGGGAGGGGGTCCTCCTCCGCCTCCTCCTCCTCCTCCTCCACCTCCTCCACCTCCTCCTCCTCCTCCTCCGCGTCCTCCTCCTCGCCCTCATCCTCCTTCCCCCCTCCAGCTTATGGCGTTTCTTCCTTTATCGGTTCCTGGGAGCTACGTAAACGCCAGCGGCCGGTGCCCCCGCCTCGCGTCGGGGGATCTGCTTCGCGGGCTGCTGCCCCGTGGTGCCCCCCACCACCCCGCCTCACGTACCCGCTGCCGCTGGGCCACGGGGCTCGGCAGCGGCGGCGCTACACCGCTGGAAGCGAGAAGGCGTCGATGCCGCTGCCATTTCCTCGTCGCCACGGCTGCATGCGCCTCGACGTCCAGGTCAGAGCGCGCCTGGAGAGAGGTCCACGGTTAGGTCGGGCATGTCCTCCTACAGGCGGTTTTTGGAAGAGAAATCGAACATAGTCCAAACATGTTCAACAATACGAAAACGATAGTCGAAAAGTCGGCCCCGACTATTTTGACAACTCTTGAATACTTTTCCTGTAGAGGGACATGCCCGACTTGAACCTGGAGGGAGAGGTCCACAAAGCCTCGACTCCTCAAAGCCATCACCCATCCCTGGCCCTGCGGCCTCCCAGCCTAAACGAGGAGGGTCTGAAAACGCACCACTCCGAGCTGGGAGGGCGGCGGGGTGCCGCTGCCTGCTTCCCCCCTTCCCCCCTCCACTTCCCCTCCACCTTACCCCTTTTCGCCACCCCTCCCCCCCCCCCTTCCCATCTCCTCCTCCTCCTCCTCCTCCTCCTCCTCCTCCTCCTCCTCCGCCTCCTCCTCCTCCTCCTCCTCCTCCTCCTCCTCCTGCTTCGGTGTCGGATCGGCCGCACGCCTCCGCACACGACGCGGCATGCCAACGCCCGCAGGGCTGCTGGGTCCGATGCGGTCGGCTTCCCGGGCCGGTAACAAACGATCTGGGATGACAAACCGTCCGGGGGACTCCTGGTGGGGCCGTACAACGACAAACAATCACGGCGTCAGATGGACGGATGTCCCGGTCACTGCTTTCAACGTGGCGTGGGCTCATGAAGCTCTCGACTGACCCCTTCCTTGGCACCAACGCTCCATCCCGTGATAACTTCTTCTTGACGGGCGTAGAAGAAGAACAACAACACATAAACGCAAACTTTTGGCGCTCCGCGCGCATTTCTTGGATTCCCGCTGGACCACCCTCCCTGGCGCGCGGAGCGCGCCAGGGGCGGAGCCAGAGGCGCCGCTGGGGGGTCCAGGCGCGCAACAGTTGATGTTTATGTGGCTTCGCTTCGTCGAGGGCGTGGGGCACAGACTGGACCCCGCTGGAGGCAATCCGAGGAAAGGCGTGCCGTCTCGTCCCTGGGGGGACCGAGCCCCGACCTTCGCCTCGATGGCTTCGAGGCGGGGCCCCTGGACAGCTCGACCGCTTCCCTGGGGCACGTGTCCCGCGCAGGATCGTCTCTCGACGACCCTAGAGCCCGACCAAAAACAGGAAACATACTGATGAGAATAACCATAATAGACAATGCTAAGAAATCAGAATCAGGATAACAAATCCTAATAACCAAATCAGATAAACAATGATAAGAAATGGTAAACAATCAGAATAACCAAAAAAAGAAACAGAATGATGATAATAATCATACTGAACAATGGTAAGAAATCCCTTGTTCGAGCCGTTGGACAGATGCGATGGTAAGGCTTCGGGCTGCGCGCAGACAGCCCCCCCCCCCCCCCTCCCAGAGGCAGCCCCGGATGACCTCAACAGGCCCAGGGCGGCACCAACTGGCCCAGCTGAGCCAGGGCGGTACTCCAGATTTCGTGATCAAGGGAGGGGGGTCTCATTTCGGGGGGGGTCTTTTCCAGGCTATCTTGGAGGGCCTGGGGGGTCTGGGGACGATGTTTTGGAGGGTTCTCCCACGGGGGAGGTCTGAAACGGCTTGTCTTGGAGGGTCCAGACCCCCTCCCTTTTATTACGAAATCTGGAGTACCAACTGCCCCCCTCACAGGCAGTCCCAGCTGGCCCACCGAGTAGTCAGTAGCCCAAGGCGGTCTCAACACCTCAAATCCGGCGCGAGGAGCGACCCGGAGGCGCCGCCGGAGGCGGCGCCAGGGTGTTGAGAACGCGTTAGGCAACTCGGGGGACCCGTTGCGGCCAGCTGGGACCACTCGGGGGGCCTGTCTCGAGGCCACCTGGGACTGCCTCGGGGGACTGCCTCCGCGCAGCCTGAAGCCTCTCCAGTGTGGGAAGGGCGTCTCGGATGCGAACGCGCGCTCGGAGGCCGCGTAACAGAGCCGGCCCCACTCGTAGGCCGTGCGCAGGCTGGCCATCGCGGTGATCTCGGGGTCGTCTTGGTAAACCTCGCTGGGCCGCCTCCACACTCTCGCATCCTACCCTCCTCTCCTCTCGGGGCAGAGAGGGCTTGGGGGTCCCAAAACGGTGCGGTGACAGATCTTGCGGTGACGTCGAAATCCCCGAAGGCCTCACCGCGCGGTCCGTCACCGCACAGTGCTGGGGCCTCGGAGGCCCCAGTTGCCAAGTCGTCCCCGGAGAATGACCCGAATCCCCAAGACGTGCGGCGACCCCGAACCCCCACTGACTCACCAGGTTGGGCCACCGCACTGGCTGGGCTCCCCCGAAAACAGGGGGGTGGACAGCCTGGGAGGGCGAACTTGAAAATCGGCTGCACGCGGCTGGTTGGTTCCTGTCGCCAGGTGGCGTCGATCGCAAAGGCATGTTATGAATTATGTACGAGACGTGCGCCGAGGCGAGAGCCCTAAGCACATGCAGCAGACGTCGTACACCGCCCTTTCGAAACCCTTGCTTTTGCGCTCGCCCCCTTTTCACCCCATTCCGCTTCTCCTACCACTCCACCTAATTGAAGCCCGCACCTCTCCTGTGGCGCGTGTTGAGCAGGATTTCGAAGCGGATCTGGCCGTAGCGACAAGCCAAAATCTCCCTGCGCGCGCAAGAGGGAGCATGGAGGATGAGTTTATCTTGTGGAGCATGGTCACTTCATTATCATCCTGGGGACGGTTACTTGTCTTAACTGCTCCTGGGCCTGGAGAACGAACGTTGAGGACTGCGGGCCAACTGGGGGCCAATCAGATGGGGCCAGATAACTGCACTGCAGGGGCCAATGCATTAGCACTGCCTCAGCGAAATCGACATTGGCGAACAAAGACTAATTTCGGATCGCACTCCATCGCCGATGCTCTGGCGAAGAGGCTCCATCCTCTGTCCACAGCCACTCGCGCCCCAGTCTAGCGGCCTCCGATCGATCAACCTGATCCTCCCTCCTCGTTGTCCTCCGCCACCCTCCTTCCTCCCCTCCTCCTCCAACCTGCTCCAAAGGAGGAGGGGAAGGCGGCGGAGGAGGAGGAGGATGCGAAGAAGAAGAAGAAGAAAAAGGAGAAAGAAGTGTGTTTCCTCCGCAGGCGCACACACGGTAACCAGCATGCCAACGTGAGCGAGCTAGCCACTACCCACGGGCAAATGCGCACGGAGGACGGCGGGGGAGAGCAACGCCGGCACAAAGCAGCCAGCGGCGGTGCGCGGAGTGCACCAGAGGAGGAGGAGGAGAGGAGGCGGAGTAGGGGACCCTTGGGGAACGCTGCGCAGCGTTGCGAGAGAGAGAGAGAGGAGGACAAGGAGGAGGAAAAAGAAGAGGAGGAGGAAAAGAAGAGGAGGAACAGGAAGAGGATGAAGAGAAAGAAGAGGAGAAGGAGACGGAGGAGGAGGAGGAGGAACAGGAGGATGAGGAGGAAGAGGAGGAGAAAGCGGAAGAGGAGGAGAAAAAGACGAGGAGGATGAGAAAAAGGAGGAGAAGGAGGACGAGGAGTTCGCAGCGTTGCACCGTGGGCCTCCAAAGGCCTTCAGGTGCCTCCAACGCCGCCGGGGACCTTCAGAGACCTCGGGGGACCTCCGCCAGCGTTCCCTCCTCTTCCTCCTCCTCCTCCTCCTCGTCCTCATGCTCCTCCTCCTCCTCCTCCTCCTCCTCCTCCTCCTCCTCCTCGTCCTCCTCTCGCTGCTGCTTCTCCTCCTCCTCCTTCCCATGATCAGCGTACCAGAAACTGCGTTTTAGAAGGATTCAAGATCATGAAGGTGCAACAGATACATTGATTCGCGTTGTTGAAGTCACAAGAATGGCGTTCGGGCACGGGTCAGGATCGCCAAAACGCAACAGTCAGGGTGATCCGTGGCGATGGAATCCCGAGAAAGATGTTTTGACATGCGTCAGGGTCTTCAAACGGCTGTCTTACAACGAGGCAGTGTCCTCAGTGGAAATGCTTCCTTGTAGGGGCCTATGAAGAGGGAGCTCGGAGGGAGTGGATTCCGACATCGTTGATGACTCTTGACTCTTGGGTTTACACTGGTCCTCCTCCTTTTCCTCCTCCTCGTCTTCCTCCTCTTGCCCCTCCTCATCCTCCGGCCTTTCCTCCTCCTCCTCTTCCTCCTCCTCCTCCTCCTCCTCCTCCTGCTCCTGCTCCTCCTCTTGCTGCTGCTGCTGCTGCTGCTGCTGCTGCTCCTCCTCCTCCTCCTCCTCCTCCTCCTCCTCCCTAGCGAATTCCAAGATCCTTGCAGACAGGCTAGCCAGATTGCGGGACGGCGTCACCCGACTAGAGACCAAGCCCTCTGAAGTAACGCACCCTACAACGCGGATCGGCCGTGTGCAAATGGTCGCACCAACCGTCAGGGCCCTTTTCGCGAAGAGCTCTAGCGTAGACCAAGTATTTGCCCACGAAACAGTCCTCGCCATCCTGCTCCTGCTTCGCGTTCTCGTCCTCCTCCTTATCATCACCCTCAGTTGTTCCTTCCCTCCTCCTCCCTTCCTCTTCCTCCCTTCCTCTTCCTTGTCCTCCATCCTGCCCGTGGTAACGCCGCCTTCGCCTCCCGCGAGTCGAAGGGGTTGATCGAGGAGAGCGCGAGCATGTTCGCGAGCACCACGTACTTGAGCATGATCTTGGCCCGCGTGGCGTTCCCGGTCTCCTCCGAGCGCAGCGAGGCGGACGGCGAGGACGTCAGGAGGAAGAAGAAGAAGAAGACGAAGAGGAGGAGGACGGAGAAGATTCCGAAGAGGAATACACTGCTGCACTTCAGACAAACTGGTGGACCTCCGCGCGGATCTCCTGCATCCGCGCTGGACCCGCGGGCCAGGGGCGGCACCTGGAGGCGCCGCCACGGGGGGGCCCAGGGCGATTCCGAGAGATCCGCGCGGCACTCCGACACGGTGTCCGTGAACGGCCAGGGCACGGCAGCGTGCCACGGGCGCTCGGCCTCACCTCGCCTGCCGGCGGCCCCGCACCGCAGGCTGTGGCCCGGAGGGCGTGGGGCGTGCGCCGTGCAGGCCGTGCGGTGTGAGCCGTGGGGTGGCCTGCGGGCGGCAGCGGGCGGCGGCGTGGCGAATCCCAGGCATGCCCCGGCAGGCGGCCACGGGCGGCAACGTGGCAAGTCCTCGGCAGGCCCACGGAGGCGGCAGCGGGCGGCAAGTCCTCGGCAGATGCTCGGGATGCCCACACAGGCAGCGGCAGGTGGCCACGGGCGGCACCGTGGCGAATCCTCGGCATGCCCGCGCAGGCGGCAACGGGTGGCAACGGGGGGCGAAACCTAGGCATACCACAACAGGCGGCCACAGGCGGCGACGTGGCGAATCCTCGGCAGACCCACCCAGTTCCTCAGTGGCACAAGAAGGAGCCACCAAGTCCCGGGTGAAAGAGCTGGTTAAGGAGACCCTCCCTGTGCCACATGGCCTTCCTGCAAAATCCGTGCTGGGACCCGCTCGGGACCCCCCCTCCTCCTCCTCCTCCTCCTCCTCCTCCTCCTCCTCCTTCTCCTCCACATCATCATCATCATCATCATCATCATCATCATCATCATCATCATCATCACCATCATCAGCATCATCATCATCATCATCATCACATCATCATCATCCTCACATCGCATCGTCGAATGCCTCATCATCATCAGCTCATCAGCATCAAGCCTCATCATCATCTACCCTCATCATCCTCATCATCAGCATCACCCTCATCATCCTCATCATCAGCATCAGCATCATCCTCATCATCCCATCATCCTCATCATCCTCATCATCCTCATCATCCTCATCATCCTCTCATCATCATCATCATCATCATCATCATCATCATCATCGCTCGCGAGCGCATAAGGAGCAGCAGCCTCGACCCTCACGGCGAGGTCAGCTGCGGCGAGGCCGAGACACCGGATGAGAGTGTTCTCCGCCTCTACGGGCCACGGCGCGCCGTGAGAGGGGAGGAAGGCGAGGAGGGAGGCGGGGAGGAAGAGTACAGGACATGACGCGCTCCCTCGGCGCCTTCAATGTATGTTTGAACTTCAAGGTCGTCTCGCACCAGCGCTTGCATTGCCCCTTCTGGTCACCAAACATGGTGCTCGAGGCCGATGAGCTGCCGCTCCAGCGGCAGAGGAGAACGGTGAGGGCGAAGAGGACAGGGACGAGGGCAAGGAGTAGGAAGCGTGGGAAGGGGGGAGGAGCTGTTAAAAGGCAGTTCCTGGGAGGTCTTCGAAAGAACGGTTCAGGCCTATCACGCCAGACTCGGGGCCATGAAGCGGGAGTAAGCCTGGGACAACCCAATCATCACGCGGGTTTGAACGGGATCGAACAGGGAGGAAGGGGGAAGGGATGTGCAAGCGGAGGAGGGGAGGAACGACACCGCTGCTGCTG
>CAUYUJ010006201.1:44732-55333 GCA_963575745.1 Prorocentrum cordatum | reverse complement strand
GGAGGAGGAGAGGGGGGGGGGACTCGGCCTGGAATCGGCGATGCCTCGCGCCTCGGCGCCCCCGCGGCAGCGAGCCCGCGCGCTCCCGGGGCAGGGCGGCGGGGCGCGCCCGAGCCCCGATGGGCGAGGAGCGGGCGATCGGGGGAGCTGTTCCCCCCCCCCCCGGGCTTGCGGCTGCCACGACAATGGACACTCTGACAGTCCTCTCCTTGAGTTAGGAATGTGTTTTAAATGTGTAAGCCACGTTCGAAACATGTCTTAAACCTGGTTTTCCTACATGTCTGAAACATGCTTAGCACATGTTTAGGCATCTGGAAACTATTTGGCAACATGTTTCCTCTCCATTGATCGTCCTCCACAACCCTGGGCCCAATCTCCCTTTCCCCCCTCCGTGAAGCCAGGGGAACCAGTGCTAGGTCGGGCATGTGCCCCTACAGGCGGATTTCGGCGGTGGGCAAACCTCCCTCTAGTAAACCACCCTTTAAAGGAAATGGCCTGGGACCGAAACCGACGGACCTGGACCCGTAAAAATGACGGCCGCGACGCCCTCACGCGAACCGAAAACGGCCAATTCGCTAATCGACGTGTCAGGGTAGGAGGTCTGTCCACCTCTGGGGATTTTGGGAGTTGCAAAGACTAGTCAACAAATTGTCAAAAACAGCCAAATGTGTTCCAATTTATCCCGGCAAAGCGACCTAACAGCGATGTGTAGAAGCATATCTGGAAGCATTGCCCTTGAGATTTATGTAGGAGTCCTGGTGTAGAATTCTGGTGTCCTCGCAGTCGCTCGTCCTCCTGCTCGTCCTCGCATGTAGGAGTCCTCGTCCTCCTCCTCCTCCTGCTCGTCCTCCTTCTCCTGCTCCTCCTCCCCCTCCTCCTAGTGCTCGTCCTCGTCCTCCTCGTCTTGCTCGTCCTCCTCCTCCTCGTGCTCTTGCCCCTGCTCCTCCTACAGTTGGCTCCGGGCATTGAAAATGCGGCCCGGGAATGGAGTTCTGGGAACTCGAAGAGCGCGAAGTGGCCTACAGTTGGCTCCGGGCATTCAAAATGTGGCCCGGGAATGGAGTTCTGGGAACTCGACGAGCACGAAGTGGCCTACAGTTGGCTCCGGGCATTCAGAATGTGGCCCAGCAATGGAGTTCTGGGACCTCGAAGACCACGAAATGTGTAACAAAAAAAATCCCCGGCATCCTCCCCCGGATCGCGCCCAGACCCCCCTGGGGCGTCATGATGCTCTCTTTTGACCCTACTAGAAGCCTATCAGTCCTCGCTGTTAGGTAAAATCGTCCCCATATTATTTTTTGACTATTTTGGAATATTCCTTCTGTAGAGGGACACGCCCGACTTAAAACCAGTGCAAGCAGATCCGACGTGGAGTCGTAACTGGGCCCGGCGGTGCTCAGGCCCTCTGTGCGGAGGGGCCGGGGGCAGAAAAAGCCAGCAGATCCAACGTGGCGTTGCTCAGGCCAGCTCGACGGGTGGACTGGCTGACGCGCGACTCTACAGAAGGGGCCCGACCACAAGAATAGGGGAAAGAGAAAGAATGGCATAAACATAAATAATCGGAGGTCCGCGACGATTCCTCGGATCCGCGCTGGACCCCCTTGGCGGCGCCTCCAGCGCCGCCCCTGGCGCACTCAGCGCGACAGGGAGGGGGGCCCAGCGCCGCTCCGAGACATCCGCGCGCAGACCTCCGGGTTTTTATGTTTATGCCACTCTTCGCTCCCCTAAAGATAAAGGGGCCCTGGGACACACAGATAAATAGACACAAATAACAGTATTCCCCATATTTTCCCATATTTTCTGGGTTCTCGTCTTCCCCCCCACTTCCCATATTTTCCCAGATTTTCCTGGGAGTCGACGATTAATTGTGTCTGTGTGTTTCTTTTCCTCCTGAAAAGAACCCTTCCACAAGGAACCCAACCCCGAGACCCCAGGACGTCCATCGATTGTTGGCGTGGGGGCGTCACGCTTTCCATGGCAAGACCATCGAAACCCAAGGCGCCCAGGGCACCCTGGAGGCAAGCAGGGGTGTTTCTTGGCATGGGCCCCCGCTGTGAATCGAAACCCGATGCGAGCGCGAGGGCTCAGACGCCCAATCATCGGACACGAGCGTCGGGGATCTTCTGACCCGGGTCAATCCAGACCCGGGTCAGCAGGAAACCAAAAAACTGCAATGCAAGAAAAAGAAAAAAACTGCAACGCAGGTCTTCGCAAACCCGGGCCAGCCAATATGCGCGGCCGCCTCGCGGCCACGAGCGGCTCGCTGACCCGGGTCAGCCAGAGGGGGTCTTCGCAGGATCCTGCAGGATCCTAAAACGACGCGAAGATCGGGACAAAATCGGATCGGGATAACTCGAAATCTCTGAGAATCGGCGGGTTTGGAGGATGTGTTGGGCGCCGCGGCCGCTCCAGAGCGTTCCGGAACGCTCTGAGGGCGCTCCGGAACGCTCTGGGGCGATTCATCCCAATCCTGGCCCTGTTCTGGATCCGGTGCCCTGGCTGACCCCCGTTTGCACTGACCCCCGTCTCGAGGCTCCCGGTCGGCGTTCGAAGGCACTCCTCCGGCTGCGCGCGCGCGCCGGGAGCGCATCGTGTCCAGACCCGACTTCCTCGCACGGCGCAGCGGCGCTCCTCGCCGCGGCCACCGCGCGCGGGGGGGGGCAGCAGCGCCTGGTCCTGGCGCGCACCCTCGATTCAGGGCAGTTTTTACCTAACAGCGAAGACTGATAGGTTTCTAGTGGTCTCAAAAGAGAGCATCATGACTCCCCAGGGGTGTCCGGGCAGGATCCGGGGAGAATCCGCGGAAGTCGTTTTAAGCAAACGGTTACACACTTCGTGGTCTTCGAGGTCCCAGAACTCCATTCCCGGGCCACATTTTGAATGCCCGGAGCCCATTCTAGGCCACTTCGTGCTCTTCGAGTTCCCAGAACTCCATTCCCGGGCCACATTTTGAATGCCCGGAGCCAACTGTAGGCCACTTCGTGCTCTTCGAGTTCACTCCATTCCCGGGCCACGTTTTGAATGCCCGGAGCCAACTGTAGGCCACTTCGTGGTCCTCGAGTTCCAAGAACTCCATTCCTGGGCATGATTTTGAATGCCCGGAGCCAATTGTCGGCCATTTCGTGGTCCTCGAGTTCCAAGAACTCCATTCCTGGGCATGATTTTGAATGCCCGGAGCCAACTGTAGGCAACTTCGTAATCTTCGAGTTCCCAGAACTCCCCTCTTGGGCATGATTTTGAATGCCCAGAGCCAACTGCAGGCCACTTCGTGTTCTTCGAGTTCCCAGAACTCCATTCGCGGGCCACATTTTGAATGCTGAGGCAGGCTGAGGCTGAGGCTGAGGCAGGCTGAGGCTGAGGCTGAGGCCGAGGCTGAAGGCAGACTGAGGCTGAGGCTGAAGCAGGCTGAGGCTGAGGCTGAGGCAGGCTGAGGCTGAGGCTGAGGCAGGCTGATGCTGAGGCAGGCTGAGGCTGAGGCTGATGCAGGCTGAGGCTGAGGCAGGCTGAGGCTGAGGCCGAGGCTGAAGGCAGACTGAGGCTGAGGCTGAAGCAGGCTGAGGCTGAGGCTGAGGCAGGCTGAGGCTGAGGCTGAGGCAGGCTGATGCTGAGGCAGGCTGAGGCTGAGGCTGAGGCTGATGCAGGCTGAGGCTGAGGCAGGCTGAGGCTGAGGCCGAGGCTGAAGGCAGACTGAGGCTGAGGCTGAAGCAGGCTGAGGCTGAGGCTGAGGCAGGCTGAGGCTGAGGCTGAGGCAGGCTGATGCTGAGGCAGGCTGAGGCTGAGGCTGAGGCTGATGCAGGCTGAGGCTGAGGCAGGCTGAGGCTGAGGCCGAGGCTGAAGGCAGACTGAGGCTGAGGCTGAAGCAGGCTGAGGCTGAGGCTGAGGCTGCAGGCTGAGGCTGAGGCTGAGGCAGGCTGAGGCTGAGGCTGAGGCAGGCTGAGGCTGAGGCTGTGACTGCGACTGCCGTTGCCACTGCGACTGTCATCGCGAATGCGACTGCGACTGCGAGAACAGCAGAATTCTACAACTGGATTCTCATCTGAATCTTAAGGGGAATGCTTCCAGATATGCTCCTACACATCGCTGTTAGGTTGCTTTGCCAGGATACTTAATTTAAATACATCGCTAAGGAGGAGAGGAGGAGGAGGAGGAGGAGGAGGAGGGGGGGGAGGGGAGGGAGGAGGGGGAGGGGGAGGGGGAGGCGGAGAGAGAGGAGGATGAGGATGAGGATGAGGGAGAGGAGGAGGAGGAGGAGGAGGAGGAGGGGAGGAGGAGGAGGAGGAGGAGGAGGAGGAGGAGGAGGAGGAGAGGGGACGAGGAGGAGGAGGAGGAGGAGGGGGACTAGGAGGAGGAGGAGGAGGAGGAGGAGGGCCAGCCCCGAGCGGCGCTGCGCAACTCGTGACGGAGCGCGGAGCTGGGGGGCGGCCGTCTGACCCTGGCCGCGGCGCGCCGATCGCTGTTGCTGCTGCCTTCGCGCCCCCTGCGGGTTCGGTGGCAACTCGCGGGAGCCTCCCATACGGTACATCGACAAAATGTTGCACCACCTGGCGCTGACAATAAATCGCATCGCTGTTATATCAATGGTTTGTTTCCCCCCCCGTCTGGGCTGTTCGAAACAGCTCGGTGGTGCAACATGTTGTCGGGAGCCCCCGGGCGGAACAGGGATTCTTCGCCATGCATCCACTATTAAGATCGGGGGAAAAGAGGGGGGGCAAGAGCAACGCAGTACAGGTGCCAATGCACAGCAAAAGTGGTGCAACATTTTGTCGATGTACAGTACCATCTTGTCGGCTCTTGCGAAGCGACGCTGCATCGACGCCAAATCGACGCCAACATCGACGCCACATTGACGCTGAGCATCGGCGCTGGCCGACGCCGGATCGGCACGACCTACGTCGACTCACGGCCGCGCTCATCGAAGCTCCTCGATGCCGAAGACGGATTTGCGAGGGTATATACCAGCCTCCCATGATTTGCCAACGAATCCCTCTCCGTTGGCTCGCTTGTCCACCCTGGCAAGCACCCACAGACAACACATCCACCGTCACCGCTGATTAAGGTTAGGTCGGGCAGGTCCCCCTACAGGCGGATTTTGAAAGAAAACTTAAAAATAGTCAAAAACTATTCAAATCTGCTCAGAAAACAATATAAACATCGTCCCCATCTTATTTTTGACTATGTTTGAAGATTCCTCCTGTGGAGGGACAGGCCTGACTTAGAATTAAGGGCCCCGTGAACGTGGCACGGGCGCAGCGAAGAGAGCTGCAGCAGCGGGTCGAACTCTCAGAGTCCTGGTTTGCACTGCCCTGGCTTCTTGGGCCCTGCCGTTGACGGAAAGCTTTGCGACAGGAGGCGAGGAACCACTTCGCATGATCTCCCTCCCCCCAGGCCTTGACATTGACCAGAAGTTCCCAGAGAAGCGGGACTGGAAACAGACCGAACCCGACATCTCGAACGCAAGACTTCCCGATGTCAAGGCGCGGGGGGTGGAGGGGAAAGTCGAATTCTGAACTGTGCGGGCGCTGCTATTGCAGAGTTGCTCCTTCCGACTTGGACGCCCGAATCATCCGGGATAACTCGGGTCCGGGTTGGGTCGGGTTTGGGCCCCCGCGCTGGGGCCCGAATGGCCGATGGCACCCTTGGCATTCGACGTCCGCTTCCTGCGGACTGTCCTTAGCGCACACGTGGCGGCATTCATGCTCATGATTTGCGATCGCACTGAGCATGCTATCTGCGTGTCACGGTCGGCGACCGTGACACGGCGGCGAGCGAGGGAAAGCGAGACGGTCGAACCTTCTCGAGGACGTCTCCTGCAGGCTCCAGCTCTGGCCACGCGCCGCCTGCTGCGCAGCCCGCACGCCCTCCCTGCCGGCACCCCGCCAAGGCCTTCCCCTGAGGGGCAACGATAGGGTAGGCATAGGGCATCTGGGGAGGAGGAGGAGGAGGAGGAGGAGGAGGAGGAGGAGGAGGAGGAGGAGGGGGAGGAGGAGGGGGGATGCATCGGCCTGGAATCGGCGATACACCGTCGGCAGATCGGCGATAGGCCCCCGATAGTGCATCCGCACCTGCCTGGGCGGGGCGGGGCTATCGGGCCCCCATCGGCGATCAGTGGGCGATGGAGAATCGATGCATCCCCCCTACAGTCGGGGCGTTGACCTAAGGAACCCTAAATAAGGAACGAGGGCCCCCTTTTCTCATAAGTTAAAAATCGATGTCCCATGGAAAACCTCAGGAAGACCTCAGGCAAACTGTTAAAACAATGAAGGAACGCCGAGCCCCTCCCCAACGAAAAGGGTTCCTTCTTCAGCGCCCCGGCTGTATGCCTCATCCCCCCCCCTCGTTGCCCCCGATCCCCCCCCCTCTCGCTCGCCGCCTCCCTGTCGCCAGCTCCGGCTCCCGTCCCCAGGAGGGGCTCGCGACCCGCTGCGCGGGGCCTCGGCTCCCCCAAAAAACGCGCGGCTGCTCGAGGCGACCCCGCGCCCTGCCGCGCTCGCCATCGCCCACGCCGCCGTCCAACCATCGGTCCTACCTGGAGGGCTCCAGAAACCCTGGACCCGCTTATGGTGAAATCTCGCTGTCGTCAGGGGGGGAGCAGGTCCTGAAGGAAACGGGTCAGGAGGTCTACCCCGTGTCTGTTGCTTCCCGGGGCCGTCCACGGACCCTGGCACTGTCAGAGAAGCGCTCAGGATGAAGAGCTGGTCCTGGAGAAAGGCACCAGGGTCCAGGACCCGTTTCTCTCAGGACCCGTTTCCCCCATGCTCGCGTTGGGGCGCATCTTTGACTTCCGCCAGCTTCCGCTGGCCTTCCGCCGAGGAAGGGATGCCACCTCCTTCGACCCTCGAAAGCGAAGCCCTTTCTGGAGGTCCCCTTCCAGAGATCAGAAGAGCCACCCTCATGATAAGCACCCCGACGAGCGAAGCTATTTGGTAAACGTGACTGCGGGAGGAATCGAGCAAGGCATGGCTGCCTGGTAAACGCCCAGGGCCGTTTCGCAAGCGCAAGTTGATTATGGGGGTCGGGGTGTTTTTGTTCCTCCCTTGATCATCGCACGATGGGCTCTGCGAGCCTGCGAAGAAACAAACATTGACAGCGCCATCCACCTACTGGCCGCAGGAAGTAGACTCTCGCGCCTGTCGATGCAACAAGTGGGCCAATGAGCTAGTTAACACCTGCACGACGGCGATTCTTCGCCCGACAGTGGTATGGAGGAGCAGGAGCAGGAAGAGGAGCAAGAATAAAAGCAGGAAGAGGAGATCCTGGGGCTTGTAGGTTTCGTCGTTCCGGCCGTTGGGGACCTTGTGCCTCTTGATGACGCAGCCCTGGCCCGCTGCTGAATGTGGGGGTGGGCGGAGGGAGGAGATTTCAGCACATCCACTCCTTACTCTCGCCCTGGTCCCCCCCACCCTCCCACTGCCCTGCTATTTACGCAAGACGAAAGACTGTCCTACTGAGGCGCCAGCGGCGACAAACGGTTGGCGAGAGAGCGTCGGCGCCGCCAGACGCTCAAGATCTAGACAACATAGTTTCAGCAGCCGTGGGCGAGGAGAGATGTGCTCATGTTGGGTGCGACCCGCGCGCGGGGAGGGCTGATAGGGCGCGCGACAAAACGAACGACATGTCTGTGGCAGTTCGTAACCACACCCTTCCCACGTAGAGTCTCGACCGCGGCGGGCTTGAGTGCCGCGGATCCGATTTCTGTCCGTCGCCAGACCACTTCGAATATTATCCATGTAAGGTTAAGGCAAGCATCGGATCGCGTGAACAAAAACAGGACGAACATCAGATCCACAACATCCGAAATTGGATCAGCGCGGACGGGGATCGGACCCACCGCATCACGCATCCAAACCAAATTTGGATCCGCACCAAATTATCCCATGAACGCCGACGCAAGAATTGAAAGCATCATGTTCGGACCCAAACGGAAAAACGCTCGTCCTGGGAATTGGCCGTTTGGCACTCGGACTCGCCGGTTGTCACAGAGCCGACATGCCGCATCTCACCTCCATCGCCCGCGGCGTAGATTCAGGAGTTGCCAATCGATACGTCCTCGCAAAGTCCGTGCCCAGCGCGGGAACTCTTTGCGGGGGCGCGCGCGACCGCGCCGTGCGCGAGAGACGGCGCCGCCGCATGACACAGCGCAGAGGCCGTCCGCTGGGCCAGGAGACGCAGGACGAAGACGCACTTACGCAGGACGAGAGAGTTTCCTCTTGAGGCACCCGCGGCGACAAACGGTTGGCGAGAGAGCGTCGGCGCCGCCGGACGCCTAGGGTCTGGACAAGATGCTTGTAGCAGGTGGGGGTGAGGAGAGATGTGCTCTTCTTGGGTGCGACCTGACAAAATGCGCGACCTGTCTGTGGCAGTTCATAACCAAACCCCTTTTCCCCGAAGAGTCTTAATCGCGGCGGGCTTGGGTGCCGCGGATCCGATTTCTGTCCGTCCCCTGATCAAGTCTCATCGCAGAAGACGCCCCCAGACTCGGCCCATTTCCCAGATGACACAGCTGCTCCACGCTAGGCGCTTTCCTCAAGACCCACTGGGGGGCGGGGCAAGGTGGCGCCCTCGCCGATTCCTGCACCGGGAGACGTGTGTTGGCCGGCGTGGCCAAGGGCAAATACGCCCCGCCGGCCGTTGATTGGCACGAGCGTGGCAGGGGCACGCGAATTCCACCGCCACCGCCCTCTCCCTGTGAACCGTGTGCTGTCCAACGAGCCAGCCAGGAGCGAGCAGGCACCAATTGACGTGCCCCGTGAGGCGCGTCCTTGGCCAGGCAGACGAGACAGCTCCCAGGAGCGACCCAGCAGCGGCAAGCGCCTCAACGGCCAAGCCGAGCACTGCAACCACCCAGCATGGCGAGGGCGAGATCACCACAGACCCCGCCCCGGCAGCGCGCGAACGGTCCCCAGCTCCCCGGTCGCTGCGGCAGCAGAACCAGGCTCAGGCCAGCGACGCAGCACCAGGGGACCAGCGTCCCTCTGATCAGATCTCCTGGGAACTGCTGCCAGGCGACTCGGAGCAGGTGGCCGTCAAGAGGCTGCAGAGCTGGGCAGGCTACATGCTCACCGTGGCCTGGCACTCGTACTGCCAAGGTGTCGACTGGACCCCGCGAGCTGCGAGTGCGCCCCCTGGCACGTGCTGCCAAGACGTCGACTGGACCCCGCGTGCTGCCAAGACGTCGACTGGACCCCGCGAGCTTGGAAATCCTGGGGCACCTTGGGCCAGGGGCACTTCTAGCAACGCCCGATCCATGCTCGCGGCGGCCCGGCACTCCTACTGCCAAGAGGTCGACTGGACCCCCGTGAGCTGCGAATATGCGCCCCTCTTGGACCCCTTCTGCGCCGATCCCCGAAGGGCGCCACGAACTCTCTTCGGGACCTTTGGCCGAAGGTGGTAAATGGGGGGTGACCCCCCCATCTCCCCCCCCCTTTCGCTCGATGCCGAGACGCCGCAATAGAAAACGCTTGCCTTGGGGGGGCAGGGAAGTAGGGTTGTGGATGCCATGACAATGGACACTGTGACAATCCGATCAGTGAATTAAAGATGTGCTTAAACTGTGTAAAACATGTCCTAAAAATGCTTCAACATGTATTACGTACACATATTTTACATATGTTTGAGACATGTCTTAGACGTCTGGAAATGATTTGGCAGCATGCTTCCCTTCCATGGATCGTCCTCCACAACAGTAGGGCCGTCCGCCCCGATGCCCTCGGGGGCCCCATCTCTGGGGCGGCGGCGCCGGCAGCGCGCGCGCGCTCGCACCGCCATGCCCCAGGGCAGGGCCGCGGCGCCAGAGTCGGGCGGGCAGTCATGGGGTGCAATCGGGCGTGCCCCCTTGCAGGGGGATTTTCCACGAAAAATAAAAAAATCAAAAAAAAGAAAATCCCAAATGGTAGGAAAAATGCTTCAAAAATAGTTCCCAGACAATTGTTTGACCATTTTGGAATATTCCCCCTGGAGAGGGACATGCCCGACTCAATAAAATGGGGGGCGAAGCAATTGAGGGGTGAAGAAAAAGGATCCTAAAGGGGCCATTTAGGGCCTTTTGAGGGCCCGACCTCAGTCTACAGTAGCTGTCCTCCGAAGCCCTGCGGGCCCCGTCCCAGTCGACCCGGTGGCCATGCCGATGAGACCACTTGGTTACATCGTGTTCTGTCGGGGAAGCGTAAGACTCGAGTACTTCGGAACTCGGGTTTGCCGGCGCCATTTTGGCGACCTCGTCCTGGATTTTAACGGTCCAATTTTCGTGGGATGTTCGCAGCGGGAGCTCGCGTCAAATCTCGGACGGGGTCTCGTAATTTTCATGATGGCCCCGTCAGGCCAACCCTCGTGTCAGGCGGGCGATGATGGGGGGTGACCCAAATGGAGGGGTGAAGGAAAGAGAGCCCCAAAAGGGGCCCTTTGGGGCCTTTTTGTTGGCCCCTGCTGGCTCCCAAACGGGCCCTAAAAGGCCCCTCGAGGGCCCTTTTCTTCACTCCCCATTTGGGCCACCCCCTTTTGGAGCCAGCGAGGGCCAACAGAAAGGCCCGGAAGGGCCCCTTTAGGACCTCTTCTCTTCACCCCCCATTTGGGCCACCCCCATTACCACCCGTTTGACACGATGT
>CAUYUJ010006201.1:24732-39732 GCA_963575745.1 Prorocentrum cordatum | reverse complement strand
GGGTCATACAACTCATCCGACTGTGAGGCCAGCCACGCGGTGAGCCCATCATGATGCCGAGCCCCAACCAGCAGCCCTGCCATGCTGCGCGGAGTCGACGACCCCACTGGTGCCCGAGCCGTGGGCTGCAGCAGGCAGCAAGCCCGTGCGCCAGAGAGCTCTGACCTTGCCTATGGACCCTCTGATGAGAGCCCTCAGCTTGTTCTTGCGCTGCTGGAGGCCCATCAACCGTTTGCCCTCTTGGTGAGAGTGACACTTCAACTTGAGGAGCGCTGCCATCTTGCCGGCTGCCTTAGAGGCCTTGGCCGGCGAGGTGATGCAGCCGCTCCTGATGGCCTGGATGACCAATCCGAAATCGAAAACCTGATGCGTGAACCAGCGCACCGCTCCAAACAACTGCTGCGAACGTTCTGGTTGAGGCCCCGTCCACTGGAAGCTAACGTCGTCCATGAGCGCTCTGGGGATGACCTCCATAAACAATATTCGAACTTGCTGCAGCACTCGTCCCGTCAGGAGATGCATCATGGCACAAGCGCGAGAGCAGCCCGCCAAGGTAGGACGTGTACTCCTGCGAAACCGACCCGTCGGCTTTGCTGAGCCTAAGAGCTTGGCACGTGCTGAGCAGCATCCAGATCAAACGCAAAGGAAATTGCTGCTGGCGGGCATGCGCGAGAAGGTACTCAAGTTTGATAGTCTCGAAGCACTTATGCATGTCAACCAGCACACTCACCGAAGCATGGCCACGAAGTCGGGCCAGCTCAGAATCTAAGTTGTGTTGGAACGCCGCATCCACCGATGTCGCTCCTGGACGGGACCCCCAGAATGCGTCGCACGGGTGGTGGAGCTCCCATCTCTTGAGCAGTGGGCGTCCCAGCCGACTCCATATGCGGACCAATGTATTGATGAGAGCAATTAATCGATGTCCGCCATCTGGTTTAGCAAGTCCAACCAGTCGGGTCTGGAGCCTGCTGTCGGGCCAGCAGCACATGTCATCGCACTTCATCAGGAGCATCGCCACCGTGCGCAAACCCCTGTCTGAGATCACGTCGAGCGACCTCGGCTGCATATTGATTTGCCCGAGCGCGGTGTGCAGCTTGAACTTGCGGATGACTCTCCTCGCTTGGTCACCTGTGATGGGCGGGAGCTTGTCCCGTTGTTGCCAGTCATCAGGGCGCTGTAGCTGCCGGCAGCCGTGAAGGGCCCATATGGTGGACCACTGGTCAAGGCATGAGTCTGCCATCTGGTAGGGCTGGCCCGCATCGTCGGTGAAGTCGAGGATTTCCTGCATGGCCTTCAACTTTGAATACCGATGTGCCAGCTTAGCTCCTGGGAGGAAGGCCTTCTGGGCCCAGTCGGACCAGTCACTAGAGGCAAAAACACTAATAGCATCACTAACCTTCTCCACTTTGGCCGAAATCCGCTCAGCGCTGTCAAGGAAGTCCGTGGCATCGAAGGTCGTGGCCACATCGTCTACCTCCACCTAGTCCTCGGAATCCAGCAAGTCATGCACCCATTTAGCCTTGGCCACTCGACCGAAGAAGCCCTGCATGTCCCAGGCAAGTTTGGCCAGGAGGTGACGTTCCCTGTCAGCATCAGAGGTGCCCCCCCCCCAGGCACCACGATTGCCGAAGAGATCAGGCAAGAGGCGTGCCGGGTAAACTCCTGGGCCCTCTTCACTTTGCACGACGCGCTCGGCACACGTGAGCATCCGAGTATATCGCGATCTCACGTGGCGAAACCATCTGCCGAACGTCTTGTAAGCTTGAAGTCGCTCAGGGACGGGTGGCTGTAGTGGCTCGATTCGCTTCCAAACCCAAGCTGCAGGTCCAGCGCGTCCTTGGTATCGGCGTCGACGACGTGGCTGCGCAATATCATGTCGACCCAGAAGTTCATGCACCAGCCCACAGAGCACTGCATCCCAGGCTACTGATAAGGACTGCGCACATTCACTGGTCACGATGAGATGCTCTGCCCTGGCCCACCTGGCCACGGGCGGAGAGCGCGCGCATCCTGGCAATGGAATCGTGTTGACTTGCATTGGTTCGACTGGCACGCGTGCCCACATGTGGTGCTCGGCGACTCCCAAAGTCAGCTTGACTGGCAAGCGGGGGTACGTCGCGGCATCCCCCAGGAACTGAACGCCTCGGGCCTTAAGAGCGAGCCCGCTGGAAGGACAGAAGTAGTCGAGGGTTGTGCCTGGCCTGGCGCTCAGGCGTGTAGGCTCAGCTGGCACCTTGGAGAATCCAAAGGCAGGGTTGCACTACTCTGTGAGCAGCTCGGGAGCCAGATTCCGACCTCCAGCAATAACCCAATGGCGCTGCTGCGCGTTCAGCATGCTGATGTACTCGGCTAAAGCCGAGAGTATCTCCAGGTGGTCATCGTGCAACTGAATTGAACCGATCAAATAGATTGGTATGAGCACTACGCCCTTCTCAGGACCCCAGTGGAGATGCGACATCAAGACACGACCTGGAACCAACTGAGGCCCTTCTAAGCCTGGTCCAAGACTGACGCGAATGCGCTTGGGCGCCAGTACCGCAAGGCCCCCGAACGTGCCCCCTCATGCCCGTGTCTGGCGCTGTAGCCCAAAGACCTGAGAAGCCCAGGCGAGTAGCAGCAGCTTGCACATCAGGAAGGTGCTCTCGGTCGGCGCGGTGCTCCTGCACCAACGCAATGGAATTGCTGCAGCTGGGCATGCTGAGTACATCAGTCAGCACCCCATGTGACGATATGTTGGCTGTGGCAGCGCTGCACACTGGAACAGCACCTGCTCCTGAAGCAGCACCTGCAAGCATGACCCCGAGAAGGCCGCCTGCAATGCGACCGCGAAGGTGTTGAACACCTCCACGTTGAAGGCCAAGTGGAATCCGACCTCCAGCGTCCTGACGATATGTTCTTCTTAGCCGCATCGAGCGCAACGCGCGGGGGGGGGGGGGGGGGGGGGGGGGGGGCGCAGTGCGCCTGCGCACCGCAGCCTTAGGTTGCCACTGCCCAACCCACTGTAGCTGCTGGCCCACCACTGCATACATACTGCCGTGACCATCGCCGCACACGAAGACCACGATCCCTTCCCTGCTCGCCTGGCGCCCGCCCTGCCTACCCCACGTGAAGGCGCATGGCCACGAGGGCCGAGAACATTAGGGCATGGCCACCAACACGTATCAGGGGAGGGGCGGCACGCGAGTGAGTTCGAGGGCAGTAACTGAAACCGCCCACAATACACAAGCCTGGAGGTCGTAGCCAACGAAATCCACGATCCCTTCTCTGCTCGCCCGGTGCCTGCCCTGCCGACCCCACGTGAAGGCGCATGGCCACGAGGGCCGAGAACATTAAGGCATAGCCACCAACACATTTCGGGGGATGGGCTGCACGCGAGTGAGTGCGAGGGCAGTAAGTGAAACCGCCCACAAGGCACAAGCCTGGAAGACGTAGCCTCGCACGAAGCACACGTTCCCTTCTCTGCTCGCCAGCTGCCCGCCCTGCCAACCCCACGCGAGGGCGCATGGCCACTAGGGCCGAGAACATTAAGGCATAACCACCAACACGAATGAGGGGATGGGCGGCAGACGAGTGAATGTAAGGGCAGTAACTGAAACCACCAGCAGGACATGAAGCCTAGGACCAACCACATCAGGAAAGCGAGCATGCAGACCGCAGTCTCAAGCTGCCACCTCGCGCCTCTTGGCGTAGTCGTTGGCCGCCTCAGCCACCCGCTTGACCCTCTCACGGATTTCGGCCTCCTCTACTGGCGGCTCAATCCCGACCGCGGTGAGGTACGAGTGAAGCTCCTCAATGTCGTCGGTGTCCATGGGGACTGCGGCTGCTGCTGCTTGCTGCTGCTCCTGCCGCTCCGCCTCAGATGCCTGCCCAGGCTGCTGGCCTGGGGGCGGCGACCCCGAGGCCGAAGACGCGGCAGCAGCTTGCGCAGCCGCCTTGGCCTGCAGCTCGCGTAGCGCCTCGAAGCACGAGCTGACCGAGGCTGTGAGGGTAGCGTCCGCCCCCAGCTCGCGCAGCAATTCCCTGAACCTGTCAACTGGGAGCTCCAGCGCGGGCACCATGGCCTTGAGCGAGAAACTGCCTGCTGCAACCGTGGGCGCCTTGAGCGCCACTTGTACTCTCTGGGACTCGAGGTCGATGATCTCTTGTTCCAACCTGGCGAGCTCCGCAGCGGTCTCACCAATGAGCAGCTCCAGCTTCACCTTGTCTGCCTGCTGGCTGGCCAGCTTGTCTTCCAACTCGGACTGCTGGCGCTTGCACTGGTCGGTGCGGGTCGTGAAGTGATGAACCTGCGACGAGAATGGCTTGCTGGCAACCATGCGTCCCTTGAGCTCATCTCGTTCACGCACGAGCTCGTCACGGGCCCGCACCACGGCAGCGTCCTCGAGGGAGCCAAGGGCCTTGAGGGTGGACGCGATCTCGCCCAGCCTCCTCTGCTCAACGTTGGTTGGCTCCGAGACAAGCGACTCCTGACTGGCTGCAGTGCTCGCACCCGCTGCCTGGAGCAGGGCCTTGAGACAAATGATCTCCAGGTCCTTGGCACGGAGCTCCTTCTTGGCATCGGTGTCCTTGGGCTTCGGCGACGGCGGCTTGGCGTGTGTGCTGGGCAGCACAGGCGCCTTGTTGCCACCATAGGCGACCCCTTTGGTGCACGAACACATCGAGCACGAGAGTAACTCAGCCTCATTCCACCCCTTCTCGCCTGTCTTGGGGTGTACACACCAGCGGCAGTGCCAAGCCTGTGCCCAGGCCCGTCGGGCGGCAGCCCCAGAGCCATGGGAAGGCGGCCGTGCGCCGTTGGCCATGTCACACCTGCGGCAGGAGAGGACAAGACTGGGAACGATGCTGCGTGGCCTGGGCGGCTCGCGCAGCGGAGCGATGAAGAATTGGACACTGGCCGCGGACTAGCGGTATCCACTTGTTCCGCTGGGAAACCAAAACCTTGAGCCAAAATGACTACAGAGGGAGGAGAAGGGAGGGAGGAGGGAGGGAGGGGGAGGGAGGGAGGAGGGAGGAGGGGGAGGAGAGGAGGGAGGGAGGGAGGAGGGAGGAGGGAGGAGGGAGGAGGGAGGAGGGAGGAGGGGGAGGGAGGTGGAGGAGGAGGAGGAGGAGGAGGAGGAGGAGGAGGAGGAGGAGGAGGAGGGGAGGAGGAGGAGGGAGGAGGAGAGGAGGAGGAGGAGGAGGAGGAGGAGGAGGGGGGCAAGAATGGCCTCCGAGCGGCCTCCGGTGCGCGGCTCCTGGGGGCCGCGGGGGAGGCTGGGATGCAGGCCGCCCTCGCGCGACGGCCAGCGCCGGCAGGGCCCCCCCGTGGGCCCGCTCGGAAGGCCCCTCCGGGGAGGCCTGGAGCATCTATTGGGCCGGACGAAAGGGGCCCTGACTCCGAATCCGCCCTACTTTGGGGAAATTCGTAAGTAGGGCTTGGAATTTCCGCCTTACTTTTCAAGCCCCGCTGATGCCAATTTCCGCCCTACTTTTCTGTTGTCGTTTCCGCCCCACTTCTGTGGATTTTCGCCCTATTATGTGTTGGATGCAGAAATTTCCGCCCTACTTTTTCGGCCTCTTATAGGTGGGTTTCCGACGCAATTTTAAGTTGGAAAAAAAGCCAAAGTAGGGCGGATCCGGAGTCAGGGGGGGGATTGGGAAAGGGAGGGTTACGAAATCTGCTGTATGCAGGTGGTTTCGGCCTCACCGAGGGGCCCATTCCTCGATACATAGCCGCCTCCGGCGCCGGGAAAATCAGCTACGTGAGCTGATTCTCAAACCCCCTCTTTGCTATCCCCCCCTTTCGCCCGGCCCGAGTCTATAGGAGCCCACGGCCCGGGAAGGGCTCCGAGGCTATTCGGCTGGGCTTAAGGCGGGCCTGTCCCCCTGCAGGGGTATGTTCGACGAAAAATAAGACATACCCCGAAAATGATCCAAGAATAATCCAAAAATAGTCTGGGGACTATTTTTTGAATATTTTTGACATTTTTGGGGCATTTTTGGGGTACTTGTTAATTTTCGTCGAAAATCCCCCTGTAGGGGGACGCGCCCGACTTAAGGCTAGGCGCAAGAGTGACCCTGGGTAAGAGTGACCTTTGGTGCGCAGCTTTTGGGGGCGCGAGGGAGCCAAACCCAAGGGCGCGGGCCGCTTACGTCGCATCGCGCTCGGCGAGCGGGGGGAGCCCCATGAGCCCGCACCAAAGGTCACTCCGGCGACAGGTCACTCTTACGTGTAGTCAAACTATGTTGAGCAGGGCCCGTCCTCTCCCAGGATTCCTGCAGGCCCACCACGACATGCTCTGAAAACCCCTGACATGTTCGGATCAGACAAAGCACGTGCTCTCAGAACGTGAGGCCGCCGCACTAAAACAGGACCCTCTCGGCCAGAAATGTTCTGAGGACATTTCGTGCAACCCCCCAAAAAAGGTTCGTAGAACATTCTTTGGTGAGCCCTTAGGCGAACCAGGACGTTTCGCCACTGCTTGACTCTGGGCAGCGTGCCCTGCGAAACGCCCCCCAGCCCGCTGCCTGCACGGCGCGAGCACAGCGGGGTGCTGGGAGAGCCCCCGCACTGAGGCCTCCTCCTCCTCCTCCCTTCCTCCTCTGCCTCCTCCCAGGTGGCTCCCTGCGTGGCCCCCCCCCCTCCCCCCGCAGCCATCTTGCCCGCGGGGGGGGCGCGGGCCCGTGCCATAGGGAACCCCCAGCCCCAGGCTTCGCCTGGCGCGGCGCGGCTGCCGCGAGCCAGCGCTCGCGGGGCGGCTGCACCCCCCTGTGGCCTCGGCGCTCTGCCCAGAGGCCCACTGCAATCGCCACGGAGGGCGGCCCCTCGCGGTCGCGCTCTCCAGCGTGGCACCGACGCCTGCGACGCATCCGTGCATCCGCTCGCCGCCGCTTGCGGCTCGCTGCCGACCACGACGCCCTCACGCGCCACCACGGCTCCAGGCCGCCTGCCATGGGCAAAGGTGGGCGCGGCCGCAGTCGAGGCCCCCAGGAAGGCCGTGGTGCTTCGGGCCCTGGCGCGCCTGCTGGCACTTGGGCTTGTGTCGCTACCCGCCAGTGCGGGTGTCGCACCAACTTTCAGCAGAACGAGCGCTGCTACATGTGCGGCAGGGACAGGCAGGGCCGACCAGACCCATCTGGTGCCGAGCCGCCTGGTGCCAAGCGCCGTGCCCAATCAGGCAGCAGGCAGTCGCGTGGGGCCCCCAGCAGCGCCCCGCCTCAAGACGCCGAGAGCACCTCCACAGGCGGCCAAGGGGAGCAAGATGACGTTGCTCGTGCCCGTAAGGCCCTCGCCGCCTTGCGCCGTCTTCAGCTTCCTGAGGACTCAGAGGTGGTACTCTCGGCCAAAAAGCAGCTGGAGGGCGCAGAGGAACGTGAACGTGCCGCCCGAACCCCTGACGACATGCTTCGCCGTGCTTCGGATCGTCAAGCATCTAAGCTTCGTGAGCACAACGACCTCAAGACGCAGGTCGACGCGCTGCAGGAGCAGCTCACGGCGAAGCAGACGGAGCTCACGAGCGCTGCCGCGGAGCTGGCCGCCATTCTGGCAGAGGTCGCCACGGCGCGTGCTGCGCGTGCTGCCACCATGGCAACTACCGCTGGCGACTCCAAGGTCGGCAGTCTGGAGGAGGCCATGGGCCGCCTGCAGGGAGTGGTCGCCGCAACACCAAGTGCGGTGGCCACAAGCAACCCAGACATGCTGCTCCAGTCGCTCAGCACGCACCTCCTGGAGCTCCAGCGCGCCTTCGTACTACATCGGCGCGCCGTCGTCCCCAGTGGCCCAAGTGCAGAGCCACGTGCCGAGCCTCCTGATGTCGCCCCCGTGCTCGGTGCGCCCATGGAGGGCGTTGCGCCTCGCGCTCCTGGCAGTATGCTCTCAGGCGGCACCCGCCCTTGGGGCGCAGCCATTGATCAAGATCTGGAAGGGCTTGGCGCACACGGAGATGCTCGCGGCCAGCCTGTCAGCACACCAGCTACGCGATCATATGGCAGCCGCTCCCTACCCGAATGGCCACGACAATGGGTCTTCGGAATCTATGTCTGCGGCCGCTTCATATATGCTCTTGGCCCCGAGCGAGGGCCCCGCAGTTTTGGCTGATCAGACGGATGGCGGCTCCGTCGAATATTACGGCTTGCAACGGCACTCGCTCGTGGACACCTTCCCTATACATGGTCCGACAGACGGGCCCAGACCTTTCGCACGCACCTCAGCGCCTACGCCGAGCGGTGGAGTGCAGACACGGCATCCTGGCAGGACGTGAGTGTGCCGCATGACGACTGGACATGGTGGTGTGTTCCATATGCCGAGCTCATGATCAGGCCTATACCTCAGATTCGTGCGCAGGCGCCGTCCGAGGCCGCCATACATGATATGGCCGCCGCCTACTGCGAGACCGCCCGGCGTGGCGCTGCTGACTACCATGCGCACGTTATGATACACCTGGCCACACATTTGGCCAACCCCCACTCCTGGCACGACGAATCGAGGCAGCTTCTCCTACAGTTGCGCGCGGCACGTCTGCTACTGGCTCAGGCCCAGTTCATGCAAGAACAGGGCGGAGTTCATGCAGGTACAAGGCTCATCGAAGCTCATCGTGCCCTCGGAACCTCTATGGTCAATCTGCGCCACCAGCAAACGCTGTTGGCTGGAGGCAGCACTTTGAGTTCACCGACTATGCCTTTTTTTCAGAGCAGGAGCCCTCATCAGTGCAGGACATGGAGCACCCACCTTTCCCTGATGCTGATGATGATGTGCAGCCTCATGCCCCTAATGACGCCACAGCACTGCTGCAAGTTCGGGTCAGTACTACGCGGACTGCAGATGCTCCCCTCATCCCAGTGCGACTTCTTGCTGCAGAACGGCACTTGCGTGCCTCGAGATACGTGACAGTGATATCGAGTAGCAGTGAGGTCGATCAGGGGAGCCACGCCCCTAACCTGGGCGCATATCCATGCACGCCACATGTCGTGTTTGGGTTTACCGCTTTCGGTGGCGCTGATGCGGGGTGTGTGCGCGCGGGGCATGTTGCTGCGGGGCTAACCCCGACGAGCGTGGCTGCCGACGGGCAGGCGGCTTCCCTCTCGAGGTCGAAGCTGCGTGCGGTTTCCCCCACGCTTGCTCGTGACACGCCCAGGGCCCTTGACGAAGGGGTAGTCGATGCCCCTGGGCGTGAAAGTAGTGTCGCAGCAGGGTGCTCTCAGGATGTTGCCCACCACGACGACATTCACGACGGCGTCCTATATGCCTCGACACAGTCCAATGGCGGGGCCACTGGTACAATGGCTCTACATACGCTGACTCCGCCGCCCTCGCCCTCCTCGCGACCACGTCGTGCGCCTCGAGGGGCTCGCAGGCGGGATTTCAAGGTCGCCGCTTACAACGGCAGTGGATGGCCTCAGGTCCAGGATTACCTGGGCAACTGCAACGGCGCGCACCTCGTCTTCGCTCAGGAGTTGAAGCTGCGTAAGGACCAGGTCAAGCGCGCCCAGGAGTGGTCCATCAACAACGGGTGGAAACCAGTTCTTGCAGAGGCTGCCACAGGCCCAGATGGTGGCCCATGTGCAGGGGTGGGCATCTCTGCACGCAAGCGCACAAGTGCAACTGTGCTCACCTCATGTCTCAGCAGTCACGTTCTTGTGCCAGCACATGTTGTTGCGGTCATGATTCAGGGTGGACTGAGGCACGGTTTTGTTGCTGCATCCGTCTACCTCGAACAAGGGCTTCGCCTGGCTGGACGCAATGCACAGATCCTAAAAGATCTCGGGGCGGTCTTGTCACACTGTGGGCTCCCCTTTCTTTTGGGCGGGGACTGGAACATGTCCCCCTCCGTCTTGGACGGCTCCGAGTGGCCCATGCGTCTTCGGGCTCGCGTGCTGGGTACATCTAACGGCACCTATCGAGATCCTGCGACGGGGAACGTCTCGGACCTGGATTACTTCGCTCTTAGCAACTGCCTTGCTAGTGTACTATCTCAGCCCTCTCGGGCCTTGCAGTTCCCGCCGCGAAATCATTATGTCGTGGAGGCCTCTTCGGGACCACGGGCTCGTGCACAATCCCTTCGAATACCCCGAGGACCCAAACCGTTCCCACACGAACCCACGGCATCTTTGCGTGTGGATTTGGAGGATGGTGATGGTGAACCACAGTACACAGTCAAGCGTGGGGGTCCTGGGCTATCTTGGGTTGAACTCATGCGGGACGACTCTCCACATAGGTTGGGACCTTGCGACGACCACCCCACACGATTGGACAATATTTGTACACACCTGTATCGTGGAGTGGAGGCGGAGTTGCCACCATTATTTAGCCTGCCGCCCAATGATCTGAGGCGCACAGGGCGAGGTGCAGCGCCGAGGTGCAGGCGCACCACAGCAGGGGGCGCCCTGGCGCGGCACCAGCCTGCAGCCTCCGCTGAGGCACGGGCCCTACGCCTACTACAGTTGCGCGTCAGCGAAGTTCAGCTGGCCCAGGCGAGGCGATCCCATCAGGTCGCCCAGGCATGGGCACATCTCTATTCCTTCCTCGCACATGAAGGAACGGGGGGGGGGGCAGGCTGAGGAAGCACATCCCCCCACCTGTCACAGCCGTTCTCTCATATTTACTTCATGCAGCCGCACAGCAGCCTGCATTGCAGTCTCATCTGCTCATGCCCACGACGTCCTATCTCGGACGGGCTGCTGCCCTCATTGAAAGGGGGATGGCTACAGCTCGGGCGCGCTCGTTCACAAAATGGATCCGACAGCACTTGCGACAGCGATCAGGACCCATACACCGTTGGTCCAAACCTCGTGGCTGGACGATTTCCCAGGTTGATGCCACGTTGGGACCACCGAGTGCTTCCGAGGAGGACATATGTATGGCCCAGCGACAGTCTTGGAAGGACGCGCGGGGTGGATGTGGTGACGACCCCCCCCCCCCCCGCCCCTCCCCCACCCCCCCCCCCCCCCCCCCCCCCCTCCCACAGCGACACACACACACCGCCCCCACCCCCCCCCCCCCCCCCCCCCCCCCCCCGCTCATCACCCAGAGCGTTCATGCTGATGGCGATGGTAACCACATTGATGAGATGCGCGGTCTATGCCAGGCTGGTCCACGTATGCATCCCTCGAGCATTGCTGCCCTTCGGCAAGCTGCGCAGAGTTTCTCGGGACGTACGGCCCTAGGGCCAGATCAGCTCAGACCTCGTCGCTGGTCGTTGGCCTCCATCGGGGCCCTGGCTGCCTTGGGATCTCCACTACATCTCTGTGAGGTATTTGGGACAGGGCCCACGGATATTAAATTAGACATGTACACAATATTCTACTGGGCAAAACGACAGGCGGGTATCGACCAAATGCGCCGCTGCCATCTATCTATCGCGCGTGGGCCCGTGCCCGACTGGCCTGGGTGAGGGCCTGGGCGTCGCGATTAGATCGCCCATACCTTGCGCTTGGCACGCAACGGTCTACGACGGACGTTGCAGCTCGCGCGATGGTCACAGCGGAGGCAGGTGGGCACTTGCAGCCAGAATCTCGGGCATCCGTGCATGCGATCGTTGGCGCAGCGAAGTGCTTTGATAAAGTGCCCTTGCTGATGCTGTTGCGTGCGGGTGTTCAACAAGGCTTCCCAGGCCCCATGCCCCTCCTCGCCTTTAGGATCTACATGTGTAGCCGACGCCTGGTCTGGGACAACTGCTACTCGGATGTTGTATATGCGCAGTGTGGGGTATTGCCAGGATGTGCAATGGCTATGTTTGCCCTTCTGTGCATCATGATTGCTCCCTTTGACCACCTTGCGCACAGCACTATGGACATCCCACGTAGCCTCGACGTGTATGCGGATGACATTACGGTTCACATATACGGCATGCTGCGACACATCGGCACATGGTCTCAGCGGGCTCTACGGCATCTGGCGCAAGTACGCAAGGCTATAGGACTCCCCCCCCCCCCCAGCTGCCCACAAGATGAGGCTCACTAGCTCCATCCCTGCGCTGGGCAAGCATGCGGCCTACCAACTTCGGGACCTTGGGTATGTCTACGAGGAGGCGTTGGAAGTTCTTGGGGTCGAAGTCTCGGGTCGCCCAGTACGCGACAGGAGGCTGCGGCAACGTGCGAGGTGCGTTGCCAGTCGTCGCCCACGCCTCGTCTCTCTACGCAGAGCTGGCCCCCTCCTCAGCCGATTCTACAAGCAGGCGCCCCCACCAGCATTGACCTACGGTCTAGGCGTCCACGGAGCCCCCCCCCCCCCCCGACTCGTGGAGCAAATGCGAACGGCTCAGCGAGGTGCGTGGCACGCCCCAGGCTCCAGCACATCGTGCTGGCTCACATCATGCTTGCAGGGATCAGCATACACTGGTCCCCATGTGGAGGCATGGGCCGCGCCGCTGTATCAATTGTCTCTTCTTGTTCGCGATCCGCAGGTGCCCCGCCATATCTTACAATCAGCATGGCTTCGCCAGATCCAGAAGATCGATCACTCCCCGCACCCGTGGCGGCGTGCGTCGGGCCCCGCTGGCGCTACAGTGCTTGCACTACGGGAGCTTGGGTGGGCCACCGTTAGCAGCACAATTTGGAGGACTGATCAAAAGGGTCAGCATCAATGTCCGAGATGAAGCACCGTCCACCATCCGTCAGCCTGCTAGAGATGCAGGGGTTCGGCGCCTATGGGAGAAGTGGGCCCAACGGTCACCGCTTCCAGGGCATGATCCTATCCCTTGGGAGCCCATCGGCTATTGGATCGAGCCAATATTGCAGGTCCTCTCCCAGGTCGACATACCTGAAGACGACGACCCGGGGCCTGAGGACGACCCCGACGATCATGATCACGATGATGATGAGCGCCTGATCGCACCCCCATGTAGGACCAAGCCCCTTTGCCACTAAATGGAAGCACTCTCTCAAGGAAGCAGGTCTCCTACGTGCGTATCTGGGAGGTGGTCTTTGGAGCCCGTCACGGCTTGCGAAGTGTTACTACAGGGATACCGACTCATGTCCACGATGTGGGGCGGTGCCATGTGATCTGTATCATATTGTACATGAGTGCGCTTCATTGGACACGCAGCGACAACAGTACATGTCTCATATCCGCACGGATGGGTTTCCCACGCAGGCACGGGATTCCATGTTGTGGTCGTCAGGACTCGTCTCTCGCTCTTGCTTTCCTCCGTTACCACCACGGGACTGCACTGGGCACCGGCACATCCAATGCGGCGACCCGCAAGGCATCACAGGCAACATTTACACGGATGGGGCGCGTCAGCGTATGTGGTATTGGCCTGAGGCCACACGAGCAGTATGGGGTTTCTGTCATTTGAGCGAGCCGCCGCCTGGGGTAGACATTCTTGTTTATGGGGCTCTCCCAGGCCCCATACAGTCCTCGCCCAGGGCCGAGCTTTACGCTTTCCTTCAGGTTCTCCAGGTTTGCCTTCCCCCTATTTGTGTGCACGCCGACTTCAAAGGCCTGGTCGACGGCCTTGCCCTTGGAGCCCGCTGGTGCTGCGCGCCTCGGCGTTTAAACGTCGACCTGTGGGGACGCATATGGGCCAAGATTTCTGACCTGGGCGAGGCGGGGTCTGATGTTCGAGTTACCCTTGTTAAAGGACACCAGCAGGATCAGAGTGCCGATGCCCGCGGCAATCGGCGGGCTGACCTTGCTGCGCGCAACGGCAGGGACCTCCACTCCATCCCCAAAGCTCAGGTCAAAGCTATGAAGCTAGGCCATCCGTACTACACCCGCCTCCTACGATGGGGCACGACCGCCCTAGGGCTCTTCTTTGGCGAGCAGCGCGTCGACGCCCGACCGCGCAGGAAAGCCTGTCGGCGTCCTCGGCGTGCCACGGCTCCCGCGGAGCCCAAGGAGGCTTCGGTCCACTTGCGCCATGCTTTCTCCCAGGTCCCCCATCGTAGCATATGGAGGTGTGAGTTTTGCAGGAAAGGCTCGAAGCTGGAACGGACCCGTCGTCGTCACTCTTTGCTTGCCTGCCCTGCTCGTTTGCGCGCTGCTACCGGCATCCCTCGGCACCCCTCCACTGTCAACCCCCCTGGTGACGCTGCGCGCGCCCAGGCCGACAATGGAGGCCAGATGCCGACGAATGAGGGCAGCAGCTTCGGTGCTGCGGTGCGACCTCGCTCCCCCTCGGACTCGTCTCGTTCGGTGCGCCCTCGAAAGGGGTCCCCCACGCGTGGCCATGAGCGTGTCCAAGGGGAATTTGAGGCTCCCCCACCTTCTTCGGGCCTGGGTAGCCGTTCCTCGCCTCGCCCCCGCAGCCCCTCCCCTGGCTTTGAACGACACGTCAGGCCACGCGTGCGTTTCGAGCCCGTTGCTCTTGTCTGGGGTGGAGCCGCGAGTGTCCAGGCAGACGCCGCTGCCATGGTTCACCCTCTTCCTGAGCGCTCAGGACCTGCCTTCCTCCCTGACAAGCGGAGGCGGATTGGATCCAAGCGCCCAAGTCGGCCCTCGTTGGCCGACACTACGGTACCAGCCGAGCCCATGCCTGGAACGGGCCCTGTCCCTGCTACGGCCGCCCGCGGCCATCGTCTCTGGGTTTCCTCGGGCCACGTTTGTTTGTGTGTCTCCTGTGGTGCTTTCACTACGGGCACGGCTGGTCACCTTCTTGTTGATTGTCCGTCAGGGGGCACCCACCGTCTGTCCGAGAGGGCGGTGCGCAACCGACGTTTATTCATGCAGGGTTTTCATCCCGCGGACGAGGGGTCAGCTGGCTCTCGTAGAGTCCCCGCGCCGCGTCCGCTTCTCGTTTCGGACCCTGAAACTCACTGGGTCAGGCTCCACGCGAGTCCACCTTCTAACCCAGGTGGCGGGGCATAGACCCCCGCCTCTTTTGTCTGTGTGGCTGGTACCCGCGATCCTTTAGGTGGGGTCCCAGCCTTTTCGCAGGCCAGCCAGGCTGCATGCAGCTTGGCACCCTAGGTGGGCGCTTGTGCACCGCGCGACGCTTCCCTTGGCAGTGCCGTGTCCTTTGCCTCCTCCCCCCTCCTTTGCCTCCTCCTCCCTCCTCTGCCTCCTCCTCCTCCTCCTCCTCC
>CAUYUJ010006201.1:10000-24632 GCA_963575745.1 Prorocentrum cordatum | reverse complement strand
AAGTAGGGCTTGGAATTTCCGCCTTACTTTTCAAGCCCCGCTGATGCCAATTTCCGCCCTACTTTTCTGTTGTCGTTTCCGCCCCACTTCTGTGGATTTTCGCCCTATTATGTGTTGGATGCAGAAATTTCCGCCCTACTTTTTCGGCCTCTTATAGGTGGGTTTCCGACGCAATTTTAAGTTGGAAAAAAAGCCAAAGTAGGGCGGATCCGGAGTCAGGGGGGGGATTGGGAAAGGGAGGGTTACGAAATCTGCTGTATGCAGGTGGTTTCGGCCTCACCGAGGGGCCCATTCCTCGATACATAGCCGCCTCCGGCGCCGGGAAAATCAGCTACGTGAGCTGATTCTCAAACCCCCTCTTTGCTATCCCCCCCTTTCGCCCGGCCCGAGTCTATAGGAGCCCACGGCCCGGGAAGGGCTCCGAGGCTATTCGGCTGGGCTTAAGGCGGGCCTGTCCCCCTGCAGGGGTATGTTCGACGAAAAATAAGACATACCCCGAAAATGATCCAAGAATAATCCAAAAATAGTCTGGGGACTATTTTTTGAATATTTTTGACATTTTTGGGGCATTTTTGGGGTACTTGTTAATTTTCGTCGAAAATCCCCCTGTAGGGGGACGCGCCCGACTTAAGGCTAGGCGCAAGAGTGACCCTGGGTAAGAGTGACCTTTGGTGCGCAGCTTTTGGGGGCGCGAGGGAGCCAAACCCAAGGGCGCGGGCCGCTTACGTCGCATCGCGCTCGGCGAGCGGGGGGAGCCCCATGAGCCCGCACCAAAGGTCACTCCGGCGACAGGTCACTCTTACGTGTAGTCAAACTATGTTGAGCAGGGCCCGTCCTCTCCCAGGATTCCTGCAGGCCCACCACGACATGCTCTGAAAACCCCTGACATGTTCGGATCAGACAAAGCACGTGCTCTCAGAACGTGAGGCCGCCGCACTAAAACAGGACCCTCTCGGCCAGAAATGTTCTGAGGACATTTCGTGCAACCCCCCAAAAAAGGTTCGTAGAACATTCTTTGGTGAGCCCTTAGGCGAACCAGGACGTTTCGCCACTGCTTGACTCTGGGCAGCGTGCCCTGCGAAACGCCCCCCAGCCCGCTGCCTGCACGGCGCGAGCACAGCGGGGTGCTGGGAGAGCCCCCGCACTGAGGCCTCCTCCTCCTCCTCCCTTCCTCCTCTGCCTCCTCCCAGGTGGCTCCCTGCGTGGCCCCCCCCCCTCCCCCCGCAGCCATCTTGCCCGCGGGGGGGGCGCGGGCCCGTGCCATAGGGAACCCCCAGCCCCAGGCTTCGCCTGGCGCGGCGCGGCTGCCGCGAGCCAGCGCTCGCGGGGCGGCTGCACCCCCCTGTGGCCTCGGCGCTCTGCCCAGAGGCCCACTGCAATCGCCACGGAGGGCGGCCCCTCGCGGTCGCGCTCTCCAGCGTGGCACCGACGCCTGCGACGCATCCGTGCATCCGCTCGCCGCCGCTTGCGGCTCGCTGCCGACCACGACGCCCTCACGCGCCACCACGGCTCCAGGCCGCCTGCCATGGGCAAAGGTGGGCGCGGCCGCAGTCGAGGCCCCCAGGAAGGCCGTGGTGCTTCGGGCCCTGGCGCGCCTGCTGGCACTTGGGCTTGTGTCGCTACCCGCCAGTGCGGGTGTCGCACCAACTTTCAGCAGAACGAGCGCTGCTACATGTGCGGCAGGGACAGGCAGGGCCGACCAGACCCATCTGGTGCCGAGCCGCCTGGTGCCAAGCGCCGTGCCCAATCAGGCAGCAGGCAGTCGCGTGGGGCCCCCAGCAGCGCCCCGCCTCAAGACGCCGAGAGCACCTCCACAGGCGGCCAAGGGGAGCAAGATGACGTTGCTCGTGCCCGTAAGGCCCTCGCCGCCTTGCGCCGTCTTCAGCTTCCTGAGGACTCAGAGGTGGTACTCTCGGCCAAAAAGCAGCTGGAGGGCGCAGAGGAACGTGAACGTGCCGCCCGAACCCCTGACGACATGCTTCGCCGTGCTTCGGATCGTCAAGCATCTAAGCTTCGTGAGCACAACGACCTCAAGACGCAGGTCGACGCGCTGCAGGAGCAGCTCACGGCGAAGCAGACGGAGCTCACGAGCGCTGCCGCGGAGCTGGCCGCCATTCTGGCAGAGGTCGCCACGGCGCGTGCTGCCACCATGGCAACTACCGCTGGCGACTCCAAGGTCGGCAGTCTGGAGGAGGCCATGGGCCGCCTGCAGGGAGTGGTCGCCGCAACACCAAGTGCGGTGGCCACAAGCAACCCAGACATGCTGCTCCAGTCGCTCAGCACGCACCTCCTGG
Organism: Prorocentrum cordatum; assembly: GCA_963575745.1. Classification (NCBI taxonomy): domain Eukaryota; class Dinophyceae; order Prorocentrales; family Prorocentraceae; genus Prorocentrum; species Prorocentrum cordatum. The sequence goes on along the minus strand of CAUYUJ010006201.1, from coordinate 22,338 downwards.
AGCTCCAGCGCGCCTTCGTACTACATCGGCGCGCCGTCGTCCCCAGTGGCCCAAGTGCAGAGCCACGTGCCGAGCCTCCTGATGTCGCCCCCGTGCTCGGTGCGCCCATGGAGGGCGTTGCGCCTCGCGCTCCTGGCAGTATGCTCTCAGGCGGCACCCGCCCTTGGGGCGCAGCCATTGATCAAGATCTGGAAGGGCTTGGCGCACACGGAGATGCTCGCGGCCAGCCTGTCAGCACACCAGCTACGCGATCATATGGCAGCCGCTCCCTACCCGAATGGCCACGACAATGGGTCTTCGGAATCTATGTCTGCGGCCGCTTCATATATGCTCTTGGCCCCGAGCGAGGGCCCCGCAGTTTTGGCTGATCAGACGGATGGCGGCTCCGTCGAATATTACGGCTTGCAACGGCACTCGCTCGTGGACACCTTCCCTATACATGGTCCGACAGACGGGCCCAGACCTTTCGCACGCACCTCAGCGCCTACGCCGAGCGGTGGAGTGCAGACACGGCATCCTGGCAGGACGTGAGTGTGCCGCATGACGACTGGACATGGTGGTGTGTTCCATATGCCGAGCTCATGATCAGGCCTATACCTCAGATTCGTGCGCAGGCGCCGTCCGAGGCCGCCATACATGATATGGCCGCCGCCTACTGCGAGACCGCCCGGCGTGGCGCTGCTGACTACCATGCGCACGTTATGATACACCTGGCCACACATTTGGCCAACCCCCACTCCTGGCACGACGAATCGAGGCAGCTTCTCCTACAGTTGCGCGCGGCACGTCTGCTACTGGCTCAGGCCCAGTTCATGCAAGAACAGGGCGGAGTTCATGCAGGTACAAGGCTCATCGAAGCTCATCGTGCCCTCGGAACCTCTATGGTCAATCTGCGCCACCAGCAAACGCTGTTGGCTGGAGGCAGCACTTTGAGTTCACCGACTATGCCTTTTTTTCAGAGCAGGAGCCCTCATCAGTGCAGGACATGGAGCACCCACCTTTCCCTGATGCTGATGATGATGTGCAGCCTCATGCCCCTAATGACGCCACAGCACTGCTGCAAGTTCGGGTCAGTACTACGCGGACTGCAGATGCTCCCCTCATCCCAGTGCGACTTCTTGCTGCAGAACGGCACTTGCGTGCCTCGAGATACGTGACAGTGATATCGAGTAGCAGTGAGGTCGATCAGGGGAGCCACGCCCCTAACCTGGGCGCATATCCATGCACGCCACATGTCGTGTTTGGGTTTACCGCTTTCGGTGGCGCTGATGCGGGGTGTGTGCGCGCGGGGCATGTTGCTGCGGGGCTAACCCCGACGAGCGTGGCTGCCGACGGGCAGGCGGCTTCCCTCTCGAGGTCGAAGCTGCGTGCGGTTTCCCCCACGCTTGCTCGTGACACGCCCAGGGCCCTTGACGAAGGGGTAGTCGATGCCCCTGGGCGTGAAAGTAGTGTCGCAGCAGGGTGCTCTCAGGATGTTGCCCACCACGACGACATTCACGACGGCGTCCTATATGCCTCGACACAGTCCAATGGCGGGGCCACTGGTACAATGGCTCTACATACGCTGACTCCGCCGCCCTCGCCCTCCTCGCGACCACGTCGTGCGCCTCGAGGGGCTCGCAGGCGGGATTTCAAGGTCGCCGCTTACAACGGCAGTGGATGGCCTCAGGTCCAGGATTACCTGGGCAACTGCAACGGCGCGCACCTCGTCTTCGCTCAGGAGTTGAAGCTGCGTAAGGACCAGGTCAAGCGCGCCCAGGAGTGGTCCATCAACAACGGGTGGAAACCAGTTCTTGCAGAGGCTGCCACAGGCCCAGATGGTGGCCCATGTGCAGGGGTGGGCATCTCTGCACGCAAGCGCACAAGTGCAACTGTGCTCACCTCATGTCTCAGCAGTCACGTTCTTGTGCCAGCACATGTTGTTGCGGTCATGATTCAGGGTGGACTGAGGCACGGTTTTGTTGCTGCATCCGTCTACCTCGAACAAGGGCTTCGCCTGGCTGGACGCAATGCACAGATCCTAAAAGATCTCGGGGCGGTCTTGTCACACTGTGGGCTCCCCTTTCTTTTGGGCGGGGACTGGAACATGTCCCCCTCCGTCTTGGACGGCTCCGAGTGGCCCATGCGTCTTCGGGCTCGCGTGCTGGGTACATCTAACGGCACCTATCGAGATCCTGCGACGGGGAACGTCTCGGACCTGGATTACTTCGCTCTTAGCAACTGCCTTGCTAGTGTACTATCTCAGCCCTCTCGGGCCTTGCAGTTCCCGCCGCGAAATCATTATGTCGTGGAGGCCTCTTCGGGACCACGGGCTCGTGCACAATCCCTTCGAATACCCCGAGGACCCAAACCGTTCCCACACGAACCCACGGCATCTTTGCGTGTGGATTTGGAGGATGGTGATGGTGAACCACAGTACACAGTCAAGCGTGGGGGTCCTGGGCTATCTTGGGTTGAACTCATGCGGGACGACTCTCCACATAGGTTGGGACCTTGCGACGACCACCCCACACGATTGGACAATATTTGTACACACCTGTATCGTGGAGTGGAGGCGGAGTTGCCACCATTATTTAGCCTGCCGCCCAATGATCTGAGGCGCACAGGGCGAGGTGCAGCGCCGAGGTGCAGGCGCACCACAGCAGGGGGCGCCCTGGCGCGGCACCAGCCTGCAGCCTCCGCTGAGGCACGGGCCCTACGCCTACTACAGTTGCGCGTCAGCGAAGTTCAGCTGGCCCAGGCGAGGCGATCCCATCAGGTCGCCCAGGCATGGGCACATCTCTATTCCTTCCTCGCACATGAAGGAACGGGGGGGGGGGCAGGCTGAGGAAGCACATCCCCCCACCTGTCACAGCCGTTCTCTCATATTTACTTCATGCAGCCGCACAGCAGCCTGCATTGCAGTCTCATCTGCTCATGCCCACGACGTCCTATCTCGGACGGGCTGCTGCCCTCATTGAAAGGGGGATGGCTACAGCTCGGGCGCGCTCGTTCACAAAATGGATCCGACAGCACTTGCGACAGCGATCAGGACCAATGTAATGTTATTCTTTTCCAAAACCTCGTTGCTCAGAGGCTCTGGACGAGGATTTTCCCAGGGAGTTGATGCCACGTTGGACCACCCGAAGGATGAGGGAGGAGTACATAGTTATGGCTCTCCCCTCTGGGACAGTCTTGGAAGGACGCGCGGGGGTGGATGTGGTGACCGGGCCCCCCCCCCCACACCCCCCCCCCCCCCCACCACCCCCCCCCCCCCCCCCCCCCCCCACCCCCCCCCCCCCCCCCCCCCCCCCCCCCCCCCCACCACCCCCCCCCCCCTCCCCCCCCCCCCCCCCCACCCCCCCCCCCCCACCCCCCCCCCCCCCCCCCCCCCCCCCCCCCTCCCCCCCCCCCCCCCCCCCCCCCCCCCCCCCCCCCCCCCCCCCCCCCCCCTCCCCCCCCCCCCCCACCCCCCCCCCCCCCCCCCCCCCCCCCCCCCCCCCCCCACCCACCGACCACACACGCCCCCCCCCCCCCCCCCACCCCCGCTCCCCCCCCCGCCCCCCCCCCCCCCCCCCCACCCCCCCCCCCCGCTCATCACCCAGAGCGTTCATGCTGATGGCGATGGTAACCACATTGATGAGATGCGCGGTCTATGCCAGGCTGGTCCACGTATGCATCCCTCGAGCATTGCTGCCCTTCGGCAAGCTGCGCAGAGTTTCTCGGGACGTACGGCCCTAGGGCCAGATCAGCTCAGACCTCGTCGCTGGTCGTTGGCCTCCATCGGGGCCCTGGCTGCCTTGGGATCTCCACTACATCTCTGTGAGGTATTTGGGACAGGGCCCACGGATATTAAATTAGACATGTACACAATATTCTACTGGGCAAAACGACAGGCGGGTATCGACCAAATGCGCCGCTGCCATCTATCTATCGCGCGTGGGCCCGTGCCCGACTGGCCTGGGTGAGGGCCTGGGCGTCGCGATTAGATCGCCCATACCTTGCGCTTGGCACGCAACGGTCTACGACGGACGTTGCAGCTCGCGCGATGGTCACAGCGGAGGCAGGTGGGCACTTGCAGCCAGAATCTCGGGCATCCGTGCATGCGATCGTTGGCGCAGCGAAGTGCTTTGATAAAGTGCCCTTGCTGATGCTGTTGCGTGCGGGTGTTCAACAAGGCTTCCCAGGCCCCATGCCCCTCCTCGCCTTTAGGATCTACATGTGTAGCCGACGCCTGGTCTGGGACAACTGCTACTCGGATGTTGTATATGCGCAGTGTGGGGTATTGCCAGGATGTGCAATGGCTATGTTTGCCCTTCTGTGCATCATGATTGCTCCCTTTGACCACCTTGCGCACAGCACTATGGACATCCCACGTAGCCTCGACGTGTATGCGGATGACATTACGGTTCACATATACGGCATGCTGCGACACATCGGCACATGGTCTCAGCGGGCTCTACGGCATCTGGCGCAAGTACGCAAGGCTATAGGACTCCCCCCCCCCCCCAGCTGCCCACAAGATGAGGCTCACTAGCTCCATCCCTGCGCTGGGCAAGCATGCGGCCTACCAACTTCGGGACCTTGGGTATGTCTACGAGGAGGCGTTGGAAGTTCTTGGGGTCGAAGTCTCGGGTCGCCCAGTACGCGACAGGAGGCTGCGGCAACGTGCGAGGTGCGTTGCCAGTCGTCGCCCACGCCTCGTCTCTCTACGCAGAGCTGGCCCCCTCCTCAGCCGATTCTACAAGCAGGCGCCCCCACCAGCATTGACCTACGGTCTAGGCGTCCACGGAGCCCCCCCCCCCCCCCGACTCGTGGAGCAAATGCGAACGGCTCAGCGAGGTGCGTGGCACGCCCCAGGCTCCAGCACATCGTGCTGGCTCACATCATGCTTGCAGGGATCAGCATACACTGGTCCCCATGTGGAGGCATGGGCCGCGCCGCTGTATCAATTGTCTCTTCTTGTTCGCGATCCGCAGGTGCCCCGCCATATCTTACAATCAGCATGGCTTCGCCAGATCCAGAAGATCGATCACTCCCCGCACCCGTGGCGGCGTGCGTCGGGCCCCGCTGGCGCTACAGTGCTTGCACTACGGGAGCTTGGGTGGGCCACCGTTAGCAGCACAATTTGGAGGACTGATCAAAAGGGTCAGCATCAATGTCCGAGATGAAGCACCGTCCACCATCCGTCAGCCTGCTAGAGATGCAGGGGTTCGGCGCCTATGGGAGAAGTGGGCCCAACGGTCACCGCTTCCAGGGCATGATCCTATCCCTTGGGAGCCCATCGGCTATTGGATCGAGCCAATATTGCAGGTCCTCTCCCAGGTCGACATACCTGAAGACGACGACCCGGGGCCTGAGGACGACCCCGACGATCATGATCACGATGATGATGAGCGCCTGATCGCACCCCCATGTAGGACCAAGCCCCTTTGCCACTAAATGGAAGCACTCTCTCAAGGAAGCAGGTCTCCTACGTGCGTATCTGGGAGGTGGTCTTTGGAGCCCGTCACGGCTTGCGAAGTGTTACTACAGGGATACCGACTCATGTCCACGATGTGGGGCGGTGCCATGTGATCTGTATCATATTGTACATGAGTGCGCTTCATTGGACACGCAGCGACAACAGTACATGTCTCATATCCGCACGGATGGGTTTCCCACGCAGGCACGGGATTCCATGTTGTGGTCGTCAGGACTCGTCTCTCGCTCTTGCTTTCCTCCGTTACCACCACGGGACTGCACTGGGCACCGGCACATCCAATGCGGCGACCCGCAAGGCATCACAGGCAACATTTACACGGATGGGGCGCGTCAGCGTATGTGGTATTGGCCTGAGGCCACACGAGCAGTATGGGGTTTCTGTCATTTGAGCGAGCCGCCGCCTGGGGTAGACATTCTTGTTTATGGGGCTCTCCCAGGCCCCATACAGTCCTCGCCCAGGGCCGAGCTTTACGCTTTCCTTCAGGTTCTCCAGGTTTGCCTTCCCCCTATTTGTGTGCACGCCGACTTCAAAGGCCTGGTCGACGGCCTTGCCCTTGGAGCCCGCTGGTGCTGCGCGCCTCGGCGTTTAAACGTCGACCTGTGGGGACGCATATGGGCCAAGATTTCTGACCTGGGCGAGGCGGGGTCTGATGTTCGAGTTACCCTTGTTAAAGGACACCAGCAGGATCAGAGTGCCGATGCCCGCGGCAATCGGCGGGCTGACCTTGCTGCGCGCAACGGCAGGGACCTCCACTCCATCCCCAAAGCTCAGGTCAAAGCTATGAAGCTAGGCCATCCGTACTACACCCGCCTCCTACGATGGGGCACGACCGCCCTAGGGCTCTTCTTTGGCGAGCAGCGCGTCGACGCCCGACCGCGCAGGAAAGCCTGTCGGCGTCCTCGGCGTGCCACGGCTCCCGCGGAGCCCAAGGAGGCTTCGGTCCACTTGCGCCATGCTTTCTCCCAGGTCCCCCATCGTAGCATATGGAGGTGTGAGTTTTGCAGGAAAGGCTCGAAGCTGGAACGGACCCGTCGTCGTCACTCTTTGCTTGCCTGCCCTGCTCGTTTGCGCGCTGCTACCGGCATCCCTCGGCACCCCTCCACTGTCAACCCCCCTGGTGACGCTGCGCGCGCCCAGGCCGACAATGGAGGCCAGATGCCGACGAATGAGGGCAGCAGCTTCGGTGCTGCGGTGCGACCTCGCTCCCCCTCGGACTCGTCTCGTTCGGTGCGCCCTCGAAAGGGGTCCCCCACGCGTGGCCATGAGCGTGTCCAAGGGGAATTTGAGGCTCCCCCACCTTCTTCGGGCCTGGGTAGCCGTTCCTCGCCTCGCCCCCGCAGCCCCTCCCCTGGCTTTGAACGACACGTCAGGCCACGCGTGCGTTTCGAGCCCGTTGCTCTTGTCTGGGGTGGAGCCGCGAGTGTCCAGGCAGACGCCGCTGCCATGGTTCACCCTCTTCCTGAGCGCTCAGGACCTGCCTTCCTCCCTGACAAGCGGAGGCGGATTGGATCCAAGCGCCCAAGTCGGCCCTCGTTGGCCGACACTACGGTACCAGCCGAGCCCATGCCTGGAACGGGCCCTGTCCCTGCTACGGCCGCCCGCGGCCATCGTCTCTGGGTTTCCTCGGGCCACGTTTGTTTGTGTGTCTCCTGTGGTGCTTTCACTACGGGCACGGCTGGTCACCTTCTTGTTGATTGTCCGTCAGGGGGCACCCACCGTCTGTCCGAGAGGGCGGTGCGCAACCGACGTTTATTCATGCAGGGTTTTCATCCCGCGGACGAGGGGTCAGCTGGCTCTCGTAGAGTCCCCGCGCCGCGTCCGCTTCTCGTTTCGGACCCTGAAACTCACTGGGTCAGGCTCCACGCGAGTCCACCTTCTAACCCAGGTGGCGGGGCATAGACCCCCGCCTCTTTTGTCTGTGTGGCTGGTACCCGCGATCCTTTAGGTGGGGTCCCAGCCTTTTCGCAGGCCAGCCAGGCTGCATGCAGCTTGGCACCCTAGGTGGGCGCTTGTGCACCGCGCGACGCTTCCCTTGGCAGTGCCGTGTCCTTTGCCTCCTCCCCCCTCCTTTGCCTCCTCCTCCCTCCTCTGCCTCCTCCTCCTCCTCCTCCTCCTCCTCCTCCTCCTCCTCCTCCTCCTCCTCCACTCCTTTTCCTTATGCGTAACTTCTCTCTGTCGCACCCCGAGGCCAGTTTTTAGGGCGGGCCGGGCGTTGCGCCTGAGGCTTCCTCACCATTTATGATTCCGAAGCTGAAACATTGACAACAGCTTCACAGATGGAGGGCGGGTCGTTTTCAAACTGTGGCTCTCGCTTTAGCGCGGCGCACATTAATTTTTACACTTGCAAGGAGTTTCACGGATTGAGGGCGGGTGATTTTCAAAACGTGGCTCCCGCCTTAGCGCGGCACACATTCTTTTAAAACAAATTGCAATAATTTCACGGATTGAGGGCGGGTCGTTTTCAAACTGTGGTTCTGGCCTTAGCGCCGCGCACATTATTCTACATAATGTGCGAATGCTTCACGGATTCCCATCATCAACGTGCCAGAAATTTTGTGTTGAAAGGATTCCTGATTACTCGGGTGCAACAGTCAACAGTGAGGTTGATGCGTGGCGTTAGGAATCCGAGAACAATGCTTTGGCATGCCTCAGCGTCTTCGAACGGTTGTCTTCCAAAGAGGCAGTTCCCCCAATGGAACTGAACCGTTGTAGGGGCCTGTGAAGAGGGAGCTTGGAGGGAAGGTTTATTCCAACATTGTTGGTGACTCTTGGATTTACACTGATCCTCCTCCTCCTCCTCCACCTCCTCCTCGTCCTCCTCCTCCTCCCCCTCCTCCTCTTCCTCCTATCCCTCCTTGCCACTGCTGCCAGGCGGGGTGGAGCGGAGAAGGCTGTGGACCAGTAGCGCCAGTAGGCGTAAGGCCAGGCCAGACCAGTCAGTGCCGAAGCGGAACACCTGACCCAGAACTCCAACGTCTGGAAACATTAGGACGGAGATTTTTCACCGTGTTCGGCCTTCGGCCTGCAAGGGGCCCTCGCCAGGCCCTGGGACCGTCAAACGTGACTCCAGATGAGAAGGCAGGTCCCTGGGAAGGGGTTGAGACTTCTGGGAGCGCCAAAGTTGCAACGTCGAGACGTCGCATCTCTGGGGATGAATCGGAACGTGCGTCAGATCGAGTAGCATTGGCACGGATGACGGGCAGATTCTCCACCACCACCACCACCATAGGTAGGAAAGGCAAGAGGAGGAGGAGGAGGAGGAGGAGGAGGAGGGCGAGGGCGAGGAGGAGGAGGAGGACAAGGAGGACCTCCCCATCCTCCCGTCTCTCCCGTCCTAACTGTGGTGCTAGTGGTGGAAAGTTGGCCCATCAACAGAATCGGAATCGAATCGGATCGGCCGCGGCGGGATTCGGCTGCACGCAGGAGTGACCCTGGGTAAGAGTGACCTTTGGCGCGCGGCTTTTCTGGGGGCCGCGGGGGGACCAAACACCGGCGCGCAAGGCGTTACTATCGCATCGCGTTCGGCGATCGGGGGCACCAAAGGTCGCTCCGGCAAAAATTCACTCTTACATCTACACCCTGCGAAATGCTTAAGAAATCATGGGTTAAGAAATTCATAGTCTCAGAACTTGAATAAAAACCCAACGTTTCCGTTAAAATCTCAAGATTTACATTGAAACATTAAGAATAATCGAGACTCTGGCCGAAAACTTAAGTTTTCTTGAGCATCGCCTAAGGTGTAGTCGAGGGATGCACGGCGGCGCCGCGCGAGCACCGGGCCGCATCGGGCCGTGGGGAGGCAGCCGGAGCAGGGCCGCGAGAGCGTGGGCCAAGAGCAGGAGCCCCTCGGCCGAGGGGCCCGGGCCCCATGGAGATGCTCAGGACAAGGATCAAGGTGCCCAAGGACACACACCAATAAAGACACACAAATACAGGGATCCCCCATATTTTCCAATGCTTTCTGGGTTTTTGTCTCCCCCCCCTCTTCCCATATTTTCCCAGATGTTCTGGGGAATCGACTCGACGATTAATTGTGTCTGTGTGTTTTCTCCCCTCCTGAAAGGAGCACTCCAAGGTGTGTGTGTGTGTGGTGGGGTGGGGGGGGGGGGGGGCAAACGGCGAAGGTCAGAAGGGTGCCCTTCCCAAGCTAGGTTTGTGCTTGAAACCCGTGCCAACAGCATCGGAATCGAATCGGGTCGGCCGGCCAGGGGCCGAAATAGTTCTCCTCCTCCCCTCCGACTTCAGCCAATGAACTTTCTCTGGGCCCTTGCGGGCTGGTCTTCTTGCGCCTTTCCCACCGCCCGTCTGCCACGACGCTCCGACTGCGATTAGCGAACATCCAACCAACAGCGGCCGCGATCCTGCTGAACCCTCCCGCCCCCAGACCGTTTTGCTGAAGGGGTCATGAGGACCCTGTGCGGCCTCCGAATAACCACGCCAAGTCCTCTCGAAACCCCATCGCGCGGGCGTTCTTCTTCTCAGCCCAGGCCGCTGATCGTTCACTTGCCCGAAGCGCGGAAGCATACCTCTGGAAGCCAGATTTGGGAAGCCTGCCGTCCCGCTTTTTGTCGCGACGTCTGGAGGTCTGTATAAGACGACGACGGCGACGACGACGACGACAAGGTGGACTCTCGAGACGAGGTTGGGCTGCGGCTGCGACGACGACGGTGGCGACGACGACGGTGGCGGCGACGACGAAGTCGACCCTCTCGAAGCGAGGCTGGCCTGCTGCAGCCCCGAATTTTCCTCGCGGGGCTCGCTGATCATCATGGTGTCATCCTCCAGGTAATAATACAAGCTGCACACCCGCGCACGGTCTACCTCCTGCGGTCGAGCCAGCCAAAGGACGAGGACGAAGGAAATGACCCGGACATCCGAAGGATTGAGTCTTGTCGCTCCCTGCGGTTTCCCTTCTCTGGGCGCCGTTTTCGGGACTTCGGTGTCATCAAACATGCTTGCGGGGCGAACAGAATACCCCTGGGGAGTATTAGATGTTTTGCTTTGTCTTGCCAAATCAAATGGCGCCAATTCTGTTGATTTCGCAACCGCCCCGTGGAGTCGACTCACTGACCTGGGGGCGCTTCATAGAGTCGACTCAAAAACTATATGCATTGCCCATCTTGTGAGCATCGGAGGTCTCGCATTTAATACCATGCAAGCGCTTGAATGAACTGGCGGCCCCTATCAGTTTGATTGCTATGCGTTGAAGAATCTATCGTTTTTTTGAGCACTAAGCCAGCAGCCTCTTGTTGATTGAAACACGCATATCAAGACAGCCATGGGTTTAACAGTCTATCAAGAAACGTATTATTCACACGTAAGTGATCGGCAACACATATCCAGCTGATGCTTCTTGTCTGGCGTTTAAAAAATACAATCGTGTTCTTGATTCGTGATCAAAAACAAATTCTTCAACACATCAAACAACAGTCAACAGGGTCTGCCAACGCATTCAAGCGCTTGCATGGATTCAATGTGGATTACTGCTGTGCTTACATTCTGGCGAACACATATGTCACATGTGCTCCATGAGTCGACTCTATCGGGCGGCTCCCGATCAACGGTTCGACTCGATGAGATGATTTCGAAAAGAATAGAACCGGCGTCAACTTTATTAGGATGGTGAGGAGGGGGAGGATGAGAAAATGAACGGCAACAAGGAAAGGGTCGGGGCACATGAAAGGAGGAGGAGGCGGAGGAGGAGGCGGAGGAGGAGATGACGCCCGTGCCACCGCACCTCGGAGCGGCACGATCGTGGCATCCTGACGCAGGGAGCCAGCCATTGGTGTTTGAAAATGTTCCGATCCTCCTCCTCGTCCTGCTCATTCTGCACATCCTAATCCACCTCGGACCATTTTTCCTGATCCCTACTCTGTCCTCCTCCTCATCAACATTTCATTATCAATACCCTCCTCCTCCTCCTCCTCCTCCTCCTCTTCCTCCTCATCATCATCATCATCATCACCATCATGATCCTGATCATGATTATGATCATGATCATGATCATGATCATCATCATCATCATCATCATCACCATCATCATCCTCATCCTCATCATCATCAGCATCATCATCAGCATCAGCATCACCATCCTCCTCCTCATCATCATCAGCATCAGCATCAGCATCAGCATCAGCATCCTCATCATGATCATCATCATCGTCATCGTCATCATCATCAACGTCATCGTTATCATCATCATCATCATCATCATCATCATCATCATCATCATCATCATCATCATCATCATCATCATCCTCATCCTTAGCCTCATCGTCAGCCACATCCTCATCCCCATCCTCATCCTCATCCTCATCCTCATACTTATCACCACGCCTTGACCGGAACCCGAAGCTGGCCATGAGCCAGGGGACAGGCCCGACTGATTCTTGGATGGTCGGCTCATTCTCGACAGGGTTCCGCAGATTTTCCTGGTAAAGGGCTTCGGCCCAGGGTCCCAGAGATCCGATGTCGCGATTTTTTCAGTACGGTGTCCCTGGAAGTCTCGACCCATTGCCCAGGACCGGTTTCTCATCCTGAGTCGTTTCTTGACGGTCCCAGGGCCCAGCGAGGGCCGCTAGAGGCCGAAAATCGAGAAAAACCTCCGGCTTGACTTTTTCAATGCGTTGGAGGTCTGGGCTTGACTCAGGCCCCGGCCCCAGCCCCGGGCCCCGGCTCTGGCTCCGGCCCCAGCCCTGGCCCCAGCCCCGCCGGCCCTGGCCCTGGCCCTGCCCCAGGCCCTGTTTCGGCCCTGGCTCCGGCCCCGGCCGCGGCCCGTGGCCCATAGGGGCCCCGCCGCCTCCCAGACGCCCGCATCGTGGGTAGCTTGCCCAAGAAGCGATTGGATGTCACCCCCGCGCGCCCTGGCTGAGGG
>CAUYUJ010006201.1:0-5000 GCA_963575745.1 Prorocentrum cordatum | reverse complement strand
CTCCTCCTCCTCCTCCTCCTCCTCCTCCTCCTCCATGCCTGCTGCCTCCCTCCTCATTTTCCTCCTCCTCCTCCTCCTCCTCCTCCTCCCCTCCTCCTCCCCCTCCTCCTCCGCTTCCTCCTCCTCCTCCTCCTGCTCCTCCTCCTCCTCCTCCTCCTCCTCCTCCTCCTCGATGGCTGGATGGCGGTTTGGGTGCCACCCCATTCAACATGCCTGCCAACAAGTTGGCACTCTTTGATGCACGCGTGCGACGTCCAGGATTCCTGGGCCCGACCCTCGATCGAGACAGCGCCCCCCGCCGTCCAGCAGATGTGGGACCACGGAACCTCGCGACTCGCCAGGGGCCTGTGCCGCACCGCCGCCTCCCCCCTGCCCCCCACCCCGCCGAAGACCTCCGACGTGATGACTCTGCCGCTGGCGCGGACCCCTGGAAATCTGGACCCGTTCCCCAGGATTGGGCGCCCGAGTTATCCGGGGTAACTCGGGTCCGGGGTAACTCGGGTTTGGATTCCCGAAAAAGGAACCCGAGTTAGCCCTGACCCGAGTTACCCCTGATGATTCGGGGCTCTGGACGCCCGAGTTATCCGGGGTAACTCGGGTCCGGGGTAACTCGGGTTTGGATTCCCGAAAAACGAACCCGAGTTATCCCTGACCCGAGTTACCCCTGATGATTCGGGGCTCTGACAGGACTGGCTTTTTATCCCGAGCCGTTCCTCGACGGTCCTGGGGCCCGGGCGCTCTTCGCCGAGCACTGGCACCGCGCAGCGGCGCCGCACCGAAGAGTGCCGAACACGCCGCCCCTCGCCGGGGGCGATCCGGGGCGCCGCCTCGGCGGCTCCGCCCGTCGGCCGCCGCCGCGGCCCCGCGCTGCCGGCCGCGCGCGCACCCAGACTCGTGCCGCAGGGGAGCCCTGGGCGAGGAACAGAGCCCCTGCTCGGCGTCAGCTGCGCCCAGGCGTACGAGGAGCGATAGGGGGGGAAGGCGCGCAGAGTTAGAAGGCAACTGCTGGGAGGTTTTCGTCGGAAGGATTAAAGAGGATTAAGCCCCGTTGAGGGGCTGTTACGCCAGAGTAGGCCTCGGATTAAGCCGGATCAAGCCGGATTAAGCGGGATTAAGCCGGATTAAGCGGGATTGAGCGGGATTGAGCCGGATTTCGGACGAGGGCAAAATCAGAATTTGACCTCCCAGGAGTTGCATCCGAACGCAGAGGACCCGAGGAAGCCGCGAGCCACTCTCGGCACCGAGGTGGGCCCTGCCGCCGCCGTGCCGCAAAGCAGCGCCGCGGCGCAGAGGGAACGCAGGGGGCCACGGCGAGCCCCGGCCACCAATGAGGCATCCTGGCCCGAACCGGAGGAGCGGCGCGAGAACCAGGAGGAGGAGATGGAGGAGGAGGAGGAGGAGGAGGAGGAGGAGGAGGAGGAGGAGGAGGAGGAGGAGGAGCAAGAGGATGAGGAGGAGGAAGAGGAGGAGGAGAAGAACCCAACGCTGTCCTCGTTTTCTGGGGAAGCTAAAAGGTACCGACACCGCTGCTCCCCGGGCCTCTTCCGGGGTGCGTTCTGACCAGAAGTCCGAGGCGAATCCAGCGGTGGCGACGAGGGCCTCCCAGGAGGCTCAAACAGGGGAAACGGGCTAGGGGGTAGAGGTGTATGGGCACCTCTTCCTCCGCCGAGCTTCAGCGCCTTGTTGGCTGCACCACACAGAACGCCCGACCGAGCTGTCCGCGCCCTCCTCGCCCCCGCGGGCGAGGCCCGCCTGCCGATCGTTCTTGATCCAGGCGGGCGGCTCCCGCATGTCGGTGGTGTTGGTCCTGGGGCTCCGCAGCGGGGTGCAGCTCCGCAGCGGCGGCGCTTCCCCTCTGCCGGGCCGCCTGTCCCCCGAGGCCTCACAGAGCGGCTATTGCTCCGTGCTCCTCCCTCCTCCCGCCTCCTCCCGCCTCCTCCCGCCTCCTCCCGCCTCCTCCCGCCTCCTCCCTCCTCCTCCTCCTCCTCCTCCTCCTCCTCCTGCTGCTCCTCCCTCCTCCTCCCTCCTCCTCCCGTGCTGAGCCGGGAAAAGCAATATCAGGTTGCGGCGCTGGTCCCAGGAGGAACAGCTACACGAGCATTCAAGCGTTCGGGAGTTCGCGCGGATTCTGGGATCGGCACTGAACCCCCTCCCTGGCGCGCGCAGCGTGCCACGGGCGGCGCCGGAGGCGCCGCCAGGGGGGGGGGTCCAACGCAGATCCAAGATATCCGCGCTGAATCTGCGCCGTAAAAGGTCAGTGCAACATGCTCTTCTTCGAGCTGGGCCCAGGACGAAAACATCAAGTGGCAGCGATGGCCCCAAGGCTCGGGACGCTGACGCCTGTGAAGCGGGACGTGATTGGCGTCAAGGCGTCGACGCGCGGCGTGCCAGAATCGGCGGCGCGACGGGCGACGTAAGAGCTCTCGACTACACCACCAGGTCCACCACGGCCCCTCCCTCGAGCTGAAGGCATCGGGACTCGGCGACGAACGCTGCATGGTGCATGGCCCCTGCTCCTCCTCCTGCCCCTGGTGGCGTGTGGTGTATGGTGACGAGCGCCACGCGGCGGGCTCTGGGAACCCCCGAAGCCAACACGTTGCCATCTGTTTGGGGGCGCAGCCGCTCGGCCGGCGGAGCCGTCCCCACTTGATGTCCGCCTCCTCTCGCCGCCCCTTCCGCCGAGGCAGAGCTGACAACCCCCTCGACTCTCGCGTGCGAGGGCCTTCTCTGAAGCGCCATAGGTGGTGTGTGTGTGTGTGCCCCGGGACCCTTCTTGGTGGCTCGAGCTGGTGTGCGGTCCCTCCTCCTCTCCCTCCCCCTCCCGAGCGCGGGCGCTGCCCGAGCTCGATCCCGCGCGCGGGTGGGGGGAAGGAGAGGTCGGGGGTTCAAGAATGGGGTCCTGAGGGATGGGGTCCTAAGGACGAGGTGCCTCAAACAACGTAAATCCACCCTTGGCCCCCTTCCCATCCTTAGGACCCCATCCCTCAGGACCCCATATATTGAACCGCCGAAGAGGGGGGTCGCCGCCTCGGCAGTCGGAGCTCGCATTGGCGGAGCTCGAGAGACCCGGAATCTCACTTGGAAGAAGTCTACACCTGCGAGCATGTGACCAGCCTGGTGCCCGAGGAGCGCTCGAGGGAACCCCAGGGCCACATCACCCTTGCCGGGCCCTCGTGAGCTCTGAGGCGGACCCATCCTGCAGCTTGCGGGATGAGAAAGAGGCTCAAAGCCAGGAGAGGGGGGGGGGTGGAAGGAGGGTCGGAGGGAGAGGGGGAGGGGGAGGGAGGGAGAGGGAGAGGGGAAGGAGGGGGAGGGAGAGAGGGAGGAAGGGAGAGGGAGAGGATGAGGGAGGGAGAGGGGGAGGGGAAGGAGGGCAAGCTAGGTGCGCTCGCGTCATATCTGACGTCCTACCCCTCCCACCCATCCCTTACCATGGCGCTGATTTTCTCTATCCGCGGACGCGTGTCGTAGCGGACCTGTGGCTCCGCGCGCGCGTGCGTAGTGGGTGGTGGTGCACGTGCGTGCGTGCGTGCGTGTGTGCGTGGTTGTCGTGGTGGTGGTGGTGGTGGTGGTGGTGGTGGTGGTAGTGGTGGTGGTGGTGGTGGTGGTGGTGGTGATGTGGTGGTGGTGTGTGGCTGGTGTGGTGGTGTTGGTACTGTGCTGGTGTGGTTGTGGTTGTGTGGTAGATAGGAGGTGGTGTGGTGGTTGGTGGTGGGCGGTGCGGCGCGGTGGTGGCGGGCGAATGGGCGCGCGAGAAAAAGGCCCGCGCTGGGGCGAGAACATCCTGAACGACGGAGGCCAACACCGATCCGAAAATGAGGCCCACGCTGCAGCGGGAGCACGATTCGGAACGATTCGGGAGCAGAAATGAAGCCGGCGCCTCAACGAGAGCAGCATTTTGGGAAAAAATGACGCCGGCGCCTCAGCGAGAGTCGTTTCCCGGGATTTCCCGGGAATCCTGTGTGTAAAAAAAACAGTACGCGGAGGGTGCGCGGCCATCACCCGGACGCCATCAGGGGAAGAGGAAGAGTATTTACCTAACAGCTTTTGCTGATAGGTTTCTAGTGGTCTCAAAAGAGAGCAGCAGATGACTCCACAGGGGGGTCGGGGCGGGACCCGGGGCGGTGCCGCCGAAGCCCAAATCGCTTGGGACATCCTCGCAAAATCGCTCTTGGCGCTGCTAGAACTCCATCCCCGGCGTACATTTTGGATGCCCGGAGCCAACTGTAAGCCACTTCGTGGTCTTCGAGTTCCCAGAACTCCATTCCCGGCGTACATTTTGGATGCCCGGAGCCAACTGTAAGCCACTTCGTGGTCTTCGAGTTCCCAGAACTCCACTCCCGGGCCACATTTTGGATGCCCGGAGCCAACTGTAGGCCACTTCGTGCTCTTCAAGTTCCCAGAACTCCATTCCTGGGCATGATTTTGAATGCCCGGAGCCAACTGTAGGCCACTTCGTGTTTTTCTAGTTCCCAGAACTCCATTCCTGGGCCAACTTTTGAATGCTGAGGCAGGCTGATGCTGCGGCCGAGGCAGGCTGAGGCTGAGGCAGGCTGAGGCTGAGGCCGAGGCTGAAGGCAGACTGAGGCTGAGGCTGAAGCAGACTGAGGCTGAGGCTGAGGCAGGCTGAGGCTGAGGGTGAAGCAAGCTGATGCTGAGGCAGGCTGAGGCTGAGGCCGAGGCTGATGCAGGCTGAGGCTGAGGCAGGCTGAGGCTGAGGCCGAGGCTGAAGGCAGACTGAGGCTGAGGCTGAAGCAGGCTGAGGCTGAGGCTGAGGCAGGCTGAGGCTGAGGCAGGCTGAGGCTGAGGCTGAGGCAGGCTGAGACTGAGGCTGTGACTGCGACTGCCGTTGCCACTGCGACTGTCATCGCGAATGCGACTGCGACTGCGAGAACAGCAGAATTCTACAACTGGATTCTCATCTGAATCGTAAGGGGAATGCTTCCAGATATGCTCCTACACATCGCTGTTAGGTGGCTTTGCCGGGATAATTTCATATT
>CAUYUJ010006200.1:5000-55340 GCA_963575745.1 Prorocentrum cordatum | reverse complement strand
CCACCAGCGCGCCGCTGACGCCCATCTGTTCCAGGGCCAACGTCTGCTGACGGCCCTGGTCCACCACGGAGGTGACCTCGCCGAAGCGGTCGACGAGGGCTCCGCTGAAGCTTCATGCACGCCGCAGCACCCGCGGGCCGCCGTCTGCATCGGCGCCTCGGGATCCGCCGCTCCTTCATCACAACCGACATGGGCGCCCGACGCCGCACACGGCTCCGAAGCGACGCGATACGCCTTCAGCGCCACCAGCTCTGCCTCGATCTCCACGTCGGCGCCTTCTTTGCACTCCAGCTCGCCAAAGATCTTGAAGTAAGAAGGGAAGTCCGGATCACCATCATTTCCCAGCCATCTTGTGGTGTTAGGTCCTCGTTTTGGAGAGACAGCGCCCCGCGTCTCTCCTCTCCCTCCTCCTCCTCTCCTTCCTCCTCCTCCTCCTCCTCCTCCTCCTCCTCCTTCCTCCTCCTCCTCCTCCTTCCTCCTCCTCCACCTCCTCCGCCTCCTCCTCCTCCTCCTCCTCCTCCTCCTCCTCCTCCTCCTCCTCCTCCTCCTCCTCCTCCTCCCCCTCCCCCCTCTTCCTTCTCCTCCCCCTCCTTCCTCCTCCTCTCCTCCTCCTCCTCCTCCTCCTCCTCTCCACCTCCTCCTCTCCGCCTCCCCTCCTCCTCCTTCCTCCTCCTCCTCCTCCTCCTCCTCCTCCTCCTCCCGTCACACCCCTACCCAGATGCCAGCGCTCGCATGCGCCCGCCGCACCCATTTTGACAAATTAATCACACGTTTTGTGGCCCCAGAGGGAGGTCCACCGAAAGCCCACATGCCAGCGCTCGCATGCGCCCGCCGTGCCCATTTTGGAACACCCCTCACACGCTTCGTGGCCTCATAGGAATCTCCACCGAAGGTCCAGGTGCCAGCGCTCGCATGCGCCCGCCGCACCCATTTTGTCACACCACTCACACATTTTTCGTGGCCCCATAGGGAGCTCCACCGAACGCGGTGAATACAACGACGGTGCCCCCAACTGCATATGGTTGGGTCTCTCGCCAGGCTAATTTCCCAACCATCCTGTGGTGCTGGGTCCTCGGTTTGGAAGGACAGCGCCACGCGTTCCTTGCCTCTCATCTCCTCTCCTTTCCTCTCCTCTCCTCTCCGCCTCAGCTCCTATCCTCTTCTCTCCTCTCCTCACCTTTCCTCCTCCTCCTTCTCCTCCTCTCCTCTCCTCTCCTCTCCTCTCCTCTCCTCTGATCTCCTCTCCTATCCTCTCCGCCTCAGCTCCTGTCCTCTCCTTCCGTCTCACCTTTCCTCCTTCTCCTCCTCCTCCTCCCTCCTCCTCCTCCTCCTCCTCCTCGTCGTCCTCTCCTCCCCTCCCCTCTCCTCTCCTCTCCCCTCCCCTCCCCTCCCCCTCCCCTCCCCTGTCCTGTCCTCCTCCTCCTCCTCCTCCTCCTCCTCCTCCTCCTCCTCCTCCTCCTCCTCCTCCTCCTCCTCCTCCTCCTCCTCCTCCTCCTCCTCCTCCTCCCATCCCTCCCTCTGCCCTCCGACTGTCAACCAGTTCGGCGCACCCCTCACGAGGATCGTGGCCCCATAGGGAGCTCCGCCGAAGGTCTCGGGGGCGCCGCACGCATGCGTCCGACCCATTCTCGTCGGGATTCCCATCACGAGGAGAGTGGCCACCTAGGGAGTTCCACCACAGGTCATGGGGGCGCCGCCCGCATGCGTCCGGCCCACCCATGTCGGCAGACCCCTCACAAGACCGTGGCCTCGTAGGGAGCTCCACCGAAGGTCTCAGGGGCGCCGCCCGCATGCGTCCGACTCATTCGTGTCGGCACACCCCTCACAAGACCGTGGCCTCGTAGGGAGCTCCACCGAAGGTCTCAGGGGCGCCGCCCGCATGCGTCCGACTCATTCGTGTCGGCACACCCCTCACGAGGATCGTGGCCCCATAGGGAGCTGCACCGAAGGTTTCAGGGGCGCCGCCCGCACGCGTCCGACCCATTCGTGTCGGCACACCCCTCACTAAGATCGTGGCCACATAGGCAGCTCCGTCTCAGGTGCGCCGCCCGCATGCGTCCGACTCGTCCGTGCCGGCACACCCCTCATTAAGATCGTGGCCCCATAAGGGATCCACCGAAGGTCTCAGGGGTGCCGCCCGCATGCGTCCGACCCACTCTTTCTTAGCACACCCCTCACGAGGATCGTGGTCCCATGCTGAGCTCCACCGAAGGTCTCAGGGACGCCGCCCGCATGCGTCCGACCCACCCATTTCGGCTTACCCCTCGCCCGTTTCGTCGCCCCATAGGGAGCTGCACCGAAGGTCGCAGTGGCGCCGCTCGCATGCGTCTCCGCCACCCCTGTCGGCACACCCCGCACACGCCTCGGGGCTCCATAGGGAGCCCTACCGAAGGTCCCAGTGGCGCCGCCCGCATGCGCCCCCGCCACACATGTCTGCACACCTCTCAGACGCTTCGTGGCCCCATAGGGAGCTCCACCGAGGGTCCCAGTGGCGCCTCGCGCATGCGTCCCCGCCAACTGTCCCCACGCACCCCTTACGCGCGTCGTGGCCCCGTAGGGAGCTCCACCGAAGACGATGCTGACAGCTGCGGTGCTCACAACTGCACATGGTCGGGCCATGCGACAGGCTGATTCAAGTTGCGGAGCGCCCGCGCTGCCAGCAACCAGGTTCGTGCCGAGGGACGCGCGGGGCCTGCTGCCGTCGCCCGGCGGGGGGCCTGGCTTGTGCGCCCCCCCCGCCGCGCCAGGCAGAGCTCGTGCAGGGCCGGCGGGGCTGCGCCGGCGCTCCGCGGGTGCTCGCCAGCTCCGTGGGGCATCGTCGGCTCACGGCCCTGGTTCCCCGTGAAGCTGACCTGCGCGCGGACCGTCGGCGCCTGCTCCCTGGCCTCGGCCTCGACCTCCGCGGTGGCGACGCCGCCCCGGCGGATGGCCGCTGTCGCCACGAGCTCCGCGGCCGCGGCCAAGCGGACCACTTGCTTCTTGGCGGTCGGCAGTGGACTCGCAGCCCTGGCATCCGCGCGTGGGCGCCGAGCTGCACGAGCCGCCTCGTCGGCGGCATCCTGCAGGCGGCAGTGCGGCGCGAAACCCAAGGCCGCGCTGCGGAGCCTCTCGCGGGGCGCTGCTCGCGATCCACGGCCTCCTGCTGGACGCGAAGGGCGCCGAGGGGCACGTCCGCCTGCTCCTCTTGCGGGGCGAGCTGCAGCGACTCGGCCCCGAGGGCAGCGAGCACGTCCGGGCTCGCAGGGAGCGCGCGTCGCTGCGCTCGAAGACGAGAGCGACGGCGGGCGGCGGAGGCCCGCCTTCGCACGCGCCGCGCCTACGCCTCCGCGCCCATCGGCGCGCAGCGGTCGCCCCAACAGGCCGCGTGCCCGCCTCGCGCGAGGCTGCGGGCCGCCGCGTGTTCGGGCAGCCCTCCCTCCACCATACCTTGGCATCGCTCGGACGTGTGCATTCTTCCTTCGGCGAGGACCATCGAGGAGCATCCTTGATCATTTGGCGAGAAAACCACGCACGAAACCGAAAAAAACGCAGGGAATGGACGTCCGAGCGATGGCCAGATGCCGCTCGCCCCGAATCGGTCACCAGCACACGCCACCGCCAAGGGAGGCTGCAGGCAGCGGATCCCGGGCCCGCCGCGCGGCGAGGTGAGCCTCGGGGCTGGCCCGAGGCGCCGCGAGGGCGCGCTGAACCAAGATGGGACTCGCAGAAAAAAAGGAGGAGGATAATGAGGAGGAGGAGGAGAATGAGGAGGAGGAGGGAGGAGGATAATGAGGAGGAGGAGGAAAAGGAGGAGGAGGAGGCGGAGGAGGAGGAGGATGGGAGAGGGAGGAGGGCGGAAGGAGGAGGACAAGGAGGGGGGGAGGATGCCCAGGCGGGCGAGGGGATGACCGCCGATGGGCCTCAGGCGAAGCAGGTCGGTGTCGTTGGGAAGAGCGCGTCCCAAGAGCCAGACCTTTTGGAGGACGGCCGGCGCCGCCTTCGGCTCCCGCGCCCTGTGGAGGAGGGAGGCCTCCGCTTCACAGGAGGCTCGTTGGGCATTCTTGGCGGTGTTTCTGGAGGTCTGCTCGGGTGTCGCCGGAGACTCCTTGGGAGCGAGGAGGGGCGCGGCGGCAGGACGGCAGTGGGATGTGCGTCGGGGTGTTATGCTGGCTTCTGTGGCCTTGAAGTTTCTAGGGAGGGGGATTCCCTTCGGGGATCATCCGTTAAAATGGGAACGACACAGAGAAGAATAGCATGGCCCCTGCGCAAGGATGACACGCACAAATCGAGAAGTGTATACAATTCTTTTAAATTGAAGTTTCTAGGGAGGGCCGCATGTATTTGTGATCTGTGCTGTGTCTGGGGGTGGGAGCGCGGCTCTGGGCCTTTCGGATGGATGCGGGCGGAGGCGAAGCAAGCATGTCCGCTGCGAGTTTGCCCTTGGGTGGCCCCCAGAAGGGTTCGGGCCCCCCCCCCCCCCAGCAGCCCGAGCCAGACGAGGGCTTGAAGACGGCGATGCTGATGCCTCGGGTGGCCTTCAGGAGCGGGTTCGACGAATGGTAACGGATATATATATATATATATATATATGTTGTGGCAGGGCATTGTGGGGAGAGGCAAAGTGAGGGGGAAAAGGAGGAGGAGGAGAGACATGGTTTCGTGACAAGTGTGTGTGTGTGTGTCTGTGTGTGTGCGTGCTTACGTAGGAGGAGGGGGGAGATGGAACGGGAGGAGGAGCAGGAGGATAAGGATGAGGCAGAGGAAAAGCAGGTGGCTGGAGGATATGTCGATGATGCTGCTGATGAAGATGATGATGCTGATGGTGATTATGATGATGATGATGATGATGATGATGATGATGATGATGCTGATGCTGATGCTGATGCTGATGCTGATGATGATGCTGATGCTGATGCTGATGCGGATGCGGATGCTGATGCTGATGCTGATGCTGATGATGATGCTGATGATGACGAGGAGGAATAATATGATGCGGATGATGATGATTATGACAATGATGCTGATAATGCTGGTGAGGATGATGTGGATGATGAGGATGATGATGCTGATGCTTACGATGATGATGCTGATGATGCTGATGATGATTGTCGTGATTATTAAGAGGCTGATGTTGCTGATGATGATGATGCTGATGCTGCTGGTAATGATGTTGATGTTGGTGATGGTTCCGATGCTGCTGCTGATGCTGTTGATGCTGATGATGATGCTGATGATACTGCTGCTGCTGCTGATGATGATGATGATGATGCTGCTGCTGCTGATGATGATGATGATGAAAAGGCCGCCGCGATATCAGGCCTCTGAGATGCAGCGGCCTCCAGGACGCGACCCAACCGCCCCAGGCTCCAGGGCAGAGGGCCTCTTGCCACGGCGGCCGCGCTCGGCGTCGTCGCGCCGCAGGACGTGCTCCACCAGCGGCAGCGGCGGGCAGCGCGGTGGTCTATGACAACAGCAGGCCATGGCGAACGACATCGGCACCCTACCGACGTGCTGCTGAGGCCCTCATTACAGCACCTACTGGATGGCGCACAGGGTCTCCCTACATACGATATTGACGACATCAATTTGATTCCGTGGCTTCATGACGAGCAGGACGACATCCAGACGGAACCACTCCAGCATGCCCGCGCTGTACCACGACTGGAAGAACCCGCAAAAAGTCCACACCAATCCGTACCACGGCCTGGCCACTTTCCACAATCGGGCCACACATGTTTTTTTTATCGAACATGAAACATATCGTGGTTTTGCTCCGCCTGGGACTAGGTTACAGCCAGACTTTGAAGATGAGTTGCGCCCTGCAGATTAATTGCGGCCAGACCATGAATTTAAATTGCGCCGTGCAGATAAATTACTGGCAGACATTGACTATGAAGTGCCTCCAGGAGATCAATTTCAAAGGCCCGCCGAAGATGAATTCCCTGCTGACGATCGACTCCGTGCCCTACCTAGGGCCAGCGCCGACCCCACCAACACGACCATCTCGACCAATCCAGTTGTGCTCCGTGGATGGGACCTGGTCACGCTCAAGGGATCGCCAGGCCGCCTGAATGACATCCTTGGCACTTTCAAGCGTTGCCAGGTGCTCCTGCTGGTGGGAACCAAAGTTCGCCAACCTACACGAGATGCACCGCATGACGTCGAGA
Organism: Prorocentrum cordatum; assembly: GCA_963575745.1. Classification (NCBI taxonomy): domain Eukaryota; class Dinophyceae; order Prorocentrales; family Prorocentraceae; genus Prorocentrum; species Prorocentrum cordatum. The sequence continues at coordinate 49,194 of CAUYUJ010006200.1, read as the reverse complement.
GTTCGGCTGCGCACCATTGGGTTCATGCCGGATTGGGGCGCGGACCACACACCAACGCACCAGTAGGTTGCAGCAAAGCTCTCGAATAGGAGTACTTCTGACGCGCCGACATCGCCAAGATTTTCTACCCTGGACCCGAACTCCGAGGCCCAGGAGGAGAGGAGCAGGCGAAGTTCATCGCGGCGCTCTCCGCATACGCTACATCGCTGCCTACTTCGCGCCCCGACCTGCTGGACGACACAAAGTACAAGCCTGGACAGATGGATGGACATGCTTCTGGAAGTCACTGATGGCCGCCACCACCACGTGCCCAGGGCGAGTGCGGCCGATAGTCTTCACGGACGCCAGCCAGAGCCTATGCTCCAGTCCAAGCAGCACGTCGCCGACAACTCTGTTGGCGAATACCGAGCTGGCGACGAGAGCGACTTCGGCAGGGACGTACACACGCGGCTCCAGCACTGCGAACTCAATGCCACCAACATGCACAGCGACGCAGGCCACACCCAACCTGGACCCAAGGGGTCAAAGTCCAGAATCGACTACTTCATCGGCTAAGAGAAGCTCCAGGAGCTGGTCCGTAGCATCAGTCTTGACTGGCGTGCCCATCGGCGAGTGCGCGGCTTGGATCACGTCCCCGGCCATATCCCGATGATATTGTGACTACGCCTACCGATCGCGAGCACGCAGGCCACCAATCGCACTATCACTTGGGGACTTCGGCACGCGCGACGCGGGACTTCAGGCGGGGTACAAACGTCAAGAATTTCACATGGACTTGGAGGCTGCTATGGAAGAGTACCAGGACGCCTTCCACATCGCCAAGACGGACCAGCACCCCGCCAGGCACGCCGCGATTCTTACCCGCGCGACCCGCGCCAACGCCGCCAAGTATTGCGCGACGGAAGGCCTCCGACCGCACGGGAGCCGACAAGCGCAACAGGACCGTCTCCGCCTGCCACAAGAATGATCCCGAGCTTGCGGGCGAGGCCCCTCGCAATTCACGCGCACTGCGAGGCATGCAAGCGCAACTCCGAGCACGCCAGAATTGGACGAACCATCGGTGGCGAGTGGGGAGTGTCGCGACTATCCCACCTCACCTACTTACGAGCTGGACGACGAGCTGGTCCGCGCCGACGATCCTTATTGTCCCTTCTCGCCACCCGCCGCGCGGCGCACGGGTGCCAGGCGGCGCTGGAGGCCGACGCCGTGGGCGACGGACGCACCGCCACCGTGACATGCCCCAGCCTCTACACCGACGGCCCCACTGCCATGCCGCGCCTGCTTGACAGCATCAACGACATGCAGCCTGTCGGCGACTGCACGGGCCCCCAGAACTCGTGGACCTGGAAGCTGCGACGGCCGACCTCGAGCTCCTGCAAGAACGATTGTGGCGAGATGAACGACGACGGTACAATCCACCATGGGCATGGCCAACCGAACTCACCGCCATGATGTTTACGCCACAGTACTTGACGCGACCTGGACAAGACAGGGCAGGACTCTGAGCCCCTGGGCGCCAGCAAGTTCAAATGGATCCACTAGATGCGCGCCTGCCTCGACCTGGCCAGCGACGCCTCAACGGTGGCCGCGCGACGTGCTGCAGCATCATCGCGGCGTTCGTCGGCTTCCGAGGCCACGTCCGCCGCGCGACAGAAATGCCGGCGCAGGCCTACCCGAGCCACGCAATCGTTGTTGGGAAGAAAGGGGGCGCTCCGATGGGCAGCCCAGAGTCGATATGCACACACGCGATCGCCTCCTGCACTGCTTCTGCCATCGTGGGAGACTATATATGCGCCTCGGCTTCGTCGAGTACGGCTCCATGTGCGATGCCCCAGACTGGGCCCTCGGAGGCGCGCGCGCGCGCCGCCGCGAGCCGCTGGCGCGACTGGCCAAGCAATGCATTGGGGTACTGCGCGCGGCCAACATCTCGCGCGTCGCCCGGGGCTGCGACGCGGGGGTAACTTTCGCGACGGGCGACCGCGCGGGGCCGTGGGTTGCTCGCGCTACTCGCTGCGACGGTGGGCCTTTCCGCCCGCTGCTCGAGCGGCGCCGCGGCGAGGCTGCGGTCCACTTCCGGCCCCCCCCCCGGCGCCGCCCTCGCCGCTCGGCCATGGCGCGGGGGGGCGGGGCCCGAACGTGCCCGAGCTCGTCGCTGCATCCTGTCACCCGCTAGTTCTGGATTGGGATCTCCTCCTCCTCCTCCTCCTCCTCCTCCTCCTCCTCCTCTTCCCCCTCCTCCCCCTCCCTCCTCCTCCTCCTCCTCCTCCCCCCCCCCCCCCTCGCGATTCCAGCCGGCGCCGCCCGCGGGGCCCGACTGCTAGACGAGATCGACGATGCTTCCCCGCCCCAGGCTCTTCGTCGCGGGGGCGCGCGCCCAGAACATTGACGGGCGCGGCGCCCTCGCGAACTTAGCCGGCAGAACGGCCGTGAAAGTAGTGGAGAGATGAATCTCGTGGAAAGCGGCCCAGGAGCTATTCCATCTCGGGGGGTGCACGCGCGCCGCCGCGCATTCACAGCGCGACATGCATGAGCGTGTACTTTCGGGAAATGCAGGCTGGACTCGATTGGGTGACTGTTGGCCCCGAAGAAAACAAGAGACGCTCGTTCCTATTTAATGTCGCGGGTCGAACGCGGTCTGGCCTTGAGAGCCGCGCATCCCCATTGCGAAAAGTACACTCTGTATGGCGCGCGCTGGCCAGGAAACTTCGGGCTATGCTGACAGGGGGTTGCCCATCGGGAAAAATCCGAGGGGCGCCGCAAGTCGATGACTACGCTGGGCGGTCTTCGCCGATGGCAGGTAGCCCCGACAGCGATCGAACTGCCCGTGCGACGACTTAGCTGGCGACGGAGCGCTGCAGACAACAGCGCCAATCACGGCAATGTTATCGCATTTTGCCGTTCGGCAGGCGCGCCTTCGAGCTGCGGGCGGTCAAATGCAGCCGCCCCATTTCAGCCTCCACCCTCGAAGAGCCGGGCGCGATTGATGCGCTCGCTCACCCGTGGGCGCGCCAGAGCGCCGCCGACTTCGAGCGCCTCCTTTCGCTCCCCGCGGGCGAGGCCCCGCGCGCGTCGCGGCGCCCGCGGACGATGGGCACGTTGTGGGGCGGCGAGCAGATTCGAGAAGCCTTCGTCGCGCATGGCGAACGAGCGCCGCGCGCCAGCTTCTCGGTGAACCAACGCCCCCCCCCCCCCCCCCCCCCCCCCGAGCTCATCCCCCCCCCCCGAGCTCATCGAGGCCCGCGAGGCCCTGCCTTCCAAAACAGTGCTGCTGAAAACCACCAGTGATGAGGGGCGCCTGAGGCCCTTCCAGCTCGGGCTCCCTGGGCGTGGCCAGCGCCTTGACATTGTTCGACAGCTTCTCGCGCGCTAGATTAACAGCAAGCCGACGGGCATGGGCGGCCGCAGCTACTTGCAACGCTACAGCACGACAACAAGCGCACGACATGTGAAGCTACACTCCCACACGCTGAACATGCGCTACGACATGTGCGGCGTTCTTGGCAGCTCGGTCGGTGCATTGTGGAACTTCCACATCATGTTTACACGTGGACACAACTTTTTCTGTAGCTGAATAGTATCTGGATTCTGCATGCCTTCATGCATAGTACCATGACTAAACTACGGCAACCGCTCCTCGCTCGCCTTCCCCCGTCGCGACCGGGCCCCCTGCTCAGGCGGGCTTCGCGGCGAGAGGGCCCGGGCCCCCGCAGAGCCCAGGGGGGGCCCGGTGGCCGCGCCGCCCCCGGCGCGCCACCGGCGAACCATAAAGGACACCCTCGGTGCGCGGAGAGTGCTCCGAAGAGCCACCGAGAGGCTCTGCGCGGCGTCTTAGCTACGCCCGCCACGACCGCGCCGAGTTCGACCAGCTCGACAGCGCCCACCAGCACACGCAGAATCGCTACGACGCTTACATTATGTTGCCAGTGCTAGCTCGACGTGGAGATGGCGACAGCGGCCGCGCCATCGGAGAAGGAGGCGCAGGACTGTCCAGTGGGGGCCATGCTGCCGGGAGCGCCGAAGAGAGCAGAGTGGCGCCCCCCCCTGGCTCTTCCTGGGACTCGCGCGGCTCTGGGCCAATCTCGGCGCGGCCCCACGTGGAGGGCGCTCCGCCTCTCGCCGCGACCGGGCCCCAGACGCCGCCAGCCCGCTGGCGCGACCAACCCGAGAGCGAGGGCGCGGGCGGCGACGAGGGCGAGGGGCGCGACCGCAAGAGGACCCTTCAACGGCGACGAGGAGGGCAACGGCCACGTAGAGGGGAGCGCCCAGCTAAGACGTGGAGCAGCAAGGACAGTTCGTAATTTGATGGCACCATTCCAGGCAGCGTTGGAGCTGGTACTCCAGACGGCGCACAGGAACCGCATGGCCATGCCGGTGCGGGTCCGGCGCCGTGCTGGCCACGCGCCCGATGGCCGCGAAGAGCAGCGCCGAGCTGGGGGGCCACAGCGCGACGCTCGACAAGCCACGCTCGCAGGGGGCCTCGGGCAAGCAGAGGATGAAGGAGATCGGCTCCCCCGCGGCGAGCATGGGCCTCGCCGCCCTGGAAGGCCCGTTGCAGCGCGACGTCGGGGGCGCGACCGAGCGCGAGCTGAATGCGCGTGTAGAGAAGCGCTAGCCTGAGGACGAGCTCCCCGACCAAGAAGTGGACAGGGACGACCTCGAGCTGGAAATCAGTTAAACCAGGCTGGAGAAGTGCTGCAACGCGCAGAGGATGACAGTTTCCGCGGGCGCGCCCCCCCAGGAAGGCCGCGGGTCATCCGTAGGGTCCTCGAGAAGGAGGACATCGCAGTGCATCGCAATGGGGGTGGCTTCAGCGGGCGGGCTCGAGGACGAGGTAGGCCATTGGCTGGAGAGGATCTCGAATGGGCTCTAGACGCGGAGCGCCAGCCACATTATCAGCCTATCCAACGAGCAGTACAATTCGTGAGTGGATGTGCGATGCCAGGCTCGCTGCCTGCACTCGCCCCACCCAGGCTCGGACACGGGCGTTGATTTGCCGGCGAGAGGTTTCAGCGCGCCCAGCCCGCAGCCCACTTACCTAGCTAGTCCTGAGGTCGACCAAGCGGCCGCAGCAGAGTTATTGTCGCGATTAAGCTGTCGCCTGTCTGGCTCCCTGCGTCGCGAAGCACCCTGGCTGGCACACGCACCGAGCGCACCTGAGACGACTCAGGCCTTCTGCGACGAGCCGAGTCTTGCAATGCTATGTAGCTGATTGAAAGGTCTGTGTCTTGTCTTTGCCGTCGAAGAAGAAGATGCGGATTCTGGTGTTGAGGATGATGACGATGATGACGAAGACAACAATTATGCTTTTGCTGCTGATGATGCTGATGGTGGGGTGATGGTGATGACGATGGTGGTGGGGTTGTTGATGATGATGATGATGATGATGATGATGATGATGATGATGATGATAGCGGTGTTGCGGTGCTGCTGATGAACATGGTGGTGGTGATGATGATATTCACGGAGCGGATCATGATGCGGATGCAGATATCGCAGATCACCATGACAGCGGTGGCAATGGCGAGGAAGCCGGTGTCGACGATGACAATGATGACGATGATGTTGACGATGACGATGACGAAAGCAACGATATGATCGATGATGATTATGATGGTGGCGATGGGGATGAGAATGGTGACCATGACGATGACGATGATGATGCATATGGTCATGGTGCGGGTAATGTTTATGAGGATGCGGATGGTGATGCTGGTGTTGAGGGTAAACTGAGGCGGATTCGCATATTACAAATCATGGTGGAGGGGGGACAGCCGATGACAACGACGAGGAACAAACGAGGGCGACAAGGATAATACGGACGATAATGCTGATGGTGATGGTGATTCTGATTATGACTTGTTATGATGATGGCGGCTGTGGTGGTGATGCGGATGAGAATGATGACGAGGGTGATGGGGAGGAGGAGAAGGAGGAAGAGGAGGAGGAGGAGGAGGAAAAAGAGGCGGCGGAGGCGGAGGGATGATAGCGACGAGGATAACGATGGAAGGGCAGCGCGGGTACCCACTGGGCGAACGCATCGCAAAGCAGCGGCCACGCAGCTTCGTCGCGGGCAGACGACCAGCTTCGAGAGCAGCTCGAGCTCTGCCAGCACGCAGGCTCCCACTGCGGTCAGCTCGGGCAGCCTCGGGCCTCCCACGAGCAACCACGGCGTCGGCGTGCACCCCGACGAGGGCAGCGAGGCGCGGGAGGGTTGAAGAGGGTCGGAATTGAGGGGAGAGAGGGATGAGGATGAGCAGGCAGGAGGTCTGGAGCAGGAGGAAGGCGCGAGCAGGAGGGACGAGGGAGGATAATAATGAGGAGGGCTGGGTGAAGGCAGGGGAGGGATGAGGGGGGCAGGAAGTGAGACGGCATGAGGGAAAGGGGGGGCGTAGGCGGGAGGAGAGAGGGGTGCAGGAAGGGGGGATGAAGAGGAAGAGCTCGTACTTGCGATTCGTCCTCCTTGTCGCTGCACGCGCCCGAAGTACACCAGCCTCCCGCATCCGCTACCTGGTTACTGGGTTCATGGTGAGGGGGAACCGGAGGAACATGACATGAAGGAGCAACGAGCGACGCAAAGACACGATATAGAGGAGCTATGAGAGGGGCAGAGGAGAGGAGCCCCGCGACGACGACGACCAAGCGGCAACGAAAACGACGACGTCTCGCGTCACCGCTTCGGCCCAATACAGTCGGGGCCCTGAAGAAGGAACCCTTTTGGTTGGGGAGGGGCTCCGCGTTCCTTAAGTGTTTCACAGCTTGCCTCAAGTTTTCCTTATGTTTTCGATCGGAAATCGAAGGTTAACTCATGAAAAAAAGGGGTCTCGTTCCTTATTTAGGGTTCCTTAGGTCAACGCCCCGACTGTATAGCCCCTCTGGACGGGCGGAGGCCCGGACCAGCGCCGCCTCGGCGTGGCGTGGCGCGCCACCGGCGCGCACGCGCCCTCTGAGCTCTCCCCTTCCTCTTTCGGCAGCCCGCGGCCCACCCGCGATCCACGCGCGATCCCACCGCGAGCCACCCCCGTCGCTGCGACGAGCACCTTAAGCGAGTCGAAAAAAGTATCCAGGAGGAAAAAAAACACACACACAGACACAATGAGTCGTCGATTCCCCCCCAGAAAATACGGGAAATTATGGGGAGCGGGCTGGAAGACAAAAGCATAGAAGATATGGGAAGATATGGGGAATCTTGTGATTTGTGTGTCTTTAGTTGTGTGTCCCAGGGCCCCTCGAAGTATGGCGGAAAGTTCCGCCTCCGAGCTGTGGGCGGACAGTCCGCAGAGGCGTGGCGGAGACAGCGATGGCAAGGTGGGGCGGACATCGGCACCGGAGGAGCTGGAAAAGCAAGGCGGAACTTTCCGCCCGGCTTGCGATATCGCCCGACCCAGACCCCCTCGAGTAATGACAAAATTATGACGGGATATGTTTCCTAATTTTCGGCCTCCGGGGGTCCTCACCGGGCCTCGGGAGCGTCAAAAGACGACTCGGGATGAAAAGCCGGTCATGAGGAAAGGGTCCAGACCTCTGGGGGTCGACGTAATGAAAAAATCATTACGACGGGGGTCTGGGGAGCGGATCCGAGGTCAGGCAAAGACAGCCTCCAGTTTCCCCCCTCCCCCCCAGGTTCTCTTCCGAGCCCGTTCGTCGTCTGAGCCGTGTCGGCCGCCGAGCGAATTCAAGATGGAGCGCTCTCGGCGGTCGAACGGGCGCTCAATCCCCACGGACCCGTCAGAATCGAGCCCGTTTGGCTGCCCATCCGGCGGCCGAACGGGCTCAGACGCCGAACGGGCTCAGAATGGAATCGCCCCAGACATGATGGCGTCGTAAAAAAAAGGACGGGCTCCTCTGCCAGGATCATGTCAGGATCATGTCAGCGTTGAAGTACTACTCTGCCAGGATCATGTCAGCGGCTTTGATCTCGTCCTTGTCCGCGTTCAATTCCTGGTTCAGGTCTTTGCCGAGCGACTTGATCACTCTGGACCTCACCGCCTCTTGCTCCTCCTGAGTGTCCCCAGTAAAACCGAAAATCACGAGCGACCCACTGTTCACTAGTTTCGGCCTCCGGGGGCCCTCGCCAGGCCCTGGGACCGTCAAAAACGACTCAGGATGAAAAACCGGTCCCAGGGAATGGGTCCGGATCTTTGGGGGTCGCGTCATGGAAAACAATATGTGACGTTGGGGATCTGGGTTCGGCGGCCGAACGGGCTCAGACGCCGATCGGGCTCAGAATGGAACCGCGGGGTCGTATATATATATATATATATATATATATATATATATATATATATATATATATATATATATATATCTCGGAGTAGGGCCCCGGGGCGGTGCCTGTCACCTCCATGGGGGGTGCAGGGCGCCCCCGGGAGCGTCCGAAGCGTCCCGGAGGGCCCCTGGGACCGCCAGGAACAGTTCGAGACCGCCCAAGACGGCCCGCGAGCGCTCCAAGACGCGCATAGATAGCCTCACGAATGGCCAGGAAGGCCCGAAGACGTTCCAAGAGAGCTCCATGAGGCCCCGAAGGCATCCCAAGAGGCCTCCCAAGAGAGCCCCGACAAGCCAACATCGTTGATTTTTATTTGTTTTTTTGAGGTTTTTGGCCTTCTCGCTTTTTCGGGGTTCCGACGCTCCAAGGCCGTCCAAGAGTCTCCCAAAACCGCTTCAAGACGGCCGAAGAGGCCCCCAAGACCGCCCCAAGACGGCCCAAGAGACCCCCAAAATCGTCCCAAGACGGCCCAGGAGAGCCCCAAGATGGCTCCAGGAGTGCCCCGACAGGGCTTCAAGACTGCCTAAGCGAGCCCAGCGGTCCCCAAGAGGGCCCCCAAGAGCCTCCCCGAAGGCCCCCAGAGGCCCCCAAGATGCCCAAAAATGGCCCTGAGCGCGCCCCAAGACGCCTCAAGGAGAGCCCCAAAGGCCTCCGAGAGGCCCCAAAGAGGCCCACTGGAGCCCCCCAGGAGGTCGTCCCCATCATGTTCCCGGAAGGCGGTCCGGGAACATGATTCCGCGCCTTGGAGGAGTATTCTGCGCCTTCCGAGGCGCCTTGGACGACGTGCGATTCATATTCTTGAACGCTTTCCGGGAACATGATTTCTCACCGTTTCGGAACGCTTTCCTATTGCTGCGGTGCTCTGGGGGGAAGGGACGGGGGTCCGGGAACATGATCGGGAGGTTAGGGAACGAGGGTTTGGAGAGGAGCAGTAGGACAGACGGACGGGGCCAGGGGGCGGGGGTGGGGTGGTGCCACCGGTTGGCATGGCCGCCCCGGGCGTCCTGTGGGGTCCACGAGCCCGCCCAAGACGGCCCATGAGGCCCCAAAGACAGCCCAAGAGACCCACAAGACAGCTTCAGCGAGGCCCAAGAGGGCCCCAAGACGCTCAATAGCGCCCCAACAGGGCCCGAGATGGCTTGAAGATGGCCGAAGAGGGCCCCAAGAGGGTCTTCAAGAGGCAAACACTGGCCTATTGCCATTCGTAAAGCATACATGTTCAGCATATTTGCTTGCTTGGTCCTCACAGTGCCCCAGACGCCCCCGAGCCCCAAGACAGCCCAAGAGAGACCCAAGAGGGCCCACGACGGCCCAAACGGGTCGTCCTGTGAGGCTCACGGAACCCCCCCAAGACGGCCCAAGAGGCCCCAAAGCCGGCCCAGGAGGCCCCCAAGACGGCCTCAGGAAGGCCCAAGAGGGCCTCGTTCGAAATCATGTTCCCGGAAGTCTCTCCGGGAACATGATTTCCGGGTTGTTAGGACGCCCAAGAGGGCCCCAGGACGGCCCCAAAAGGGCCCTAAAAGGACCGTCAAAAAGGCCCGGATGGCCACAGTTTGTTGATTTGCGTGAGATGTTGTTGGATTTCTTCCGCGCAGAGGAGACGGGGAGGGCGAAGGAGGAGGAGGAGGAGGAGGAGGAGGAGGAGGAGAAGGAGGAGGAGGCAGGGAGGAGGAGTGGAGGGGAGGAGGGGGGGAGAGAGGAGGAGGCTCGAGGGCGATCGACGATCGGCGACGACGACCGGCGACGGTGATTGCCGACGACGACGACGACGATGACGACGACGACGACGATCGACGACGGTCGACGACCGACGACGACGACGATCGACGACGATGACAACAGTCGACGCCGCCGATCGACGATCGACGGCGACGACGACGGCCACGCCGACGGCGGCGACGCTGCCCGCGTGACAGCCCAAGAGGCACACAAGACAGCCTCATCGAGGCCCCAGAGGGCCCCAAGACGTCCAAGAGCGCCCCAAGAGGGCCCGAGATGGCTTGAAGATGGCCGAAGAGGGCCCCAAGAGGGCCTTCAAGAGGTAGAACTTTACCCATTCCTCTTGTACAACGTACAATTTCAGCATACTCGCTTGCTTCGTCCTCAGAGTGGCCCCCGAGGAGCCCCAAGACAGCCCAAGACGGCCCAAAAGGCCCCAAAGCCGGCCCAGGAGGCCCCCAAGACGGCCTTAGGGAGGCCCAAGAGGGCCTCGTTCGAAATCATGTTCCCAGAAGCTTCTCCGGGAACATGATTTCCGGGTTCCCAGGACGCCCAAGAGGGCCCCGGGACGGCCCCAAAAGGGCCTAAAATGACATTCAAAAATTCCCAGAGGGCCACGGTTCGCTGATTTTCCCGACATGTTGTTGGATTTCTTCCGCGCGGAGGAGACGGAGAGGGCGAAGGAGGAGGAGGAGGAGGAGGAGGAGGAGGAGGAGGAGGAGGGGGAGGAGGAAGAGGAAGAGGAGAAGGACGAGGCGGGGAGGAGGAGTGGAAGGGAGGAGGGGGGGAGAGAGGAGGAGGAGGCTCGAGGGCGATCGACGATCGGAGACGACGACCGGCGACGGTGATTCACGACGACGACGACGACGACCACGACGACGACCGATGACAATCGACGACGATGACAACAGTCGACGCCGCCGATCGATGATCGACGGCGACGACGACGACGGCCACGCCGACGGCGGCGACGCTGTCCGACAGCCTCAGCGAGGCCCCAGAGGGCCCCAAGACGTCCAAGAGCGCCTCAAGAGGGCCCGAGATTGTTTGAAGCTGGCCGAAGAGGGCCTTCAAGAGGCAAAAATCGGCCCATTCCCGTTGTACAACGTACGTTTTCAGCATATTTGCTTGCTTGGTCCTCACAGTGCCCCAGACGCCCCCGAGCCCCAAGACAGCCCAAGTGAGACCCAAGAGGGCCCACGACGGCCCAAAAGGGTCGTCCTGTGAGGCTCACGGAACCCCCAAGACGGCCCAAGAGGCCCCAAAGTTGGCCCAGGAGGCTCCCAACACGGCCTCAGGGAGGCCCAAGAGGGCCTCTGTCGAAATCATGTTCCCGGAAGTCTCTCCGGGAACATGATTTCCTGGTTCCCACGACGCCCAAGAGGGCCCTAAGACGGCCCCCGAAGGCCCTAAATGGACGTTCAAAAAGGCCCGGAGGGCTATAGTTCGTTGATTTGCGCGAGATATTGTTGGATTTCTTCCGCGCGGAGGAGACGGAGAGGGCGAAGGAGGAAGAGGAGGAGGAGGAGGAGAAGGAAGAGGAGAAGGAGGAGGAGGCGGGGAGGAGGAGTGGAGGGGAGGAGGGGGGGAGAGAGGAGGAGGCTCGAGGGCGGTCGACGATCGGCGACGACGACCGGCGACGGTGATCGACGACGACGACGACGACGACGACGACGACGACGACGACGACGGTCGACGTCCGACGACGACGACGACGACGACGACGATAGACGACGATGACTTGACGATGACGACGACGGTCGTCGACGGCGACGACCGACGACGACGACGACGACGACGATGATGGACGACGATGACAACAGTTGACGCCGCCGATCGGCGAACGGCGACGACGACGACGACGACGACGTCTTCACAGTGCCACCCCGAGGAGCCCCAAGACGGCCCAAGAGGGGCCCAATATGACCCATGAGAGCTACAAGCCAGCCCAAAAGAGCCCCAAAAGGCACCCAACAGAGCCACAACGGGGGCAAGCAGAGCTGCCTATAGGGATTCTTGGGAGGCCTCTTCCGCAGCGTCCGAAATCATGTTCCCCGAAGCCTCTATCGGAACATGATTTCCGGGTTCCCAGGACGCCCAAGGGGGCCCTAAGACGCCCAAGGACGCCCGAAAAAACCCGGAGAAACACAGTTCGTTAATTTCCGCGACATGTTATTGGATATCTTGCACGCGGAGGAGGTGGAGGAGGAGGAGGAGGAGGAAGAGGAAAGGAGGAAGAGGAGATGGACGAGGAGGAGAAGGAGGGGGAGGAGGAAGAGGATAACGAGGGGGGAGGAGGGGGGTGGAGAGAGAAGGGGGGCGGGGGGGAGGAGGAGGGAATATGGGACATGACGCTGAATGAAGAATGATGAAAAGATGATGATGATGATAATGATGATGACGATTATAAAGATGATACTGATAATGCTAAAAATGATGATGATGATGTGGAAATGATGATGATGATGATGATGAGGAATTTGGGGAGAGAGGAGAGGAGGGAGGAGGAAAGGAGGGTAAGTAGGAGGGAGGAGGAGAGAAGAGAAGAGGAGGCGGTAGGAGGGGAGGGGGAGGTAGGAGGAGAAGGAGCCAGGAGGAGGATGAAGGAAAAAGGACGAGGAGGAGGAGGTAGGAATGAGGAGGGAGGAGGAGGGAGGGGGGGGCGGATAGAGGAGAGAGCAGGAGGAGGGGAGGAGGATGTGGAGGAAGAGGAGAAAAGGAGGAGGAAGAGGAAGAGGGAGGCCTCCCCCGAGTGTTCCCTTTTATCCGATGTGGCCCAATGCTTGCGCGGCGTCGCAGTGCCGTTTGGCGAGCCATGTAGTCTGAACAGGAGGAGGAGAATGAGCAGGAGAAGGAGGAGTGAGAGGATGAAGGTAGGAGGAGGAGAATGAGGAAAGGAGGAGGAGGAGGAGTAGGATGAGGACTACGAGAGACGAGGAGACAGGAGGCGGAGGGGGGGAGGAGGAGGAAAAGGAGGAGGAGGGAAGGAGGAAGGAGGAAGGGAGGAGGCGGAGGAACCATGAATGAAGATGATGATGGTGATGGTGAAGTTGATGGTGATTGATGATGAGAGGATGAATGATGATTATGATGATATGATGACGATGATGATGAAAGATTGAGTAAGGAGGAGGAGGAAGGAATGAGGAGAGGAGGAGGAGGAGGAGGAAGGCGCGGAGGAGAGGAGGCATGACGAGGAAGAGGAGTGAGGAGGGAAAGTATGGAGGAAGGGAGGAGGAGGCGGAGGAGAGAGGAAAGAGGAGGCTGAGTAGGAGGAAAAGGGGGGGAGGAGGGAGAGGGGGCGGGGGGGGGGGGGCGGAGGAGGAAGTGAAGGGGGAAAAGGAGGGACGATGGGGGGGGGGGGGAAGAGTAGGAGGAGAGGAGCAAGAGCAGGGGGAAAGAGGAGGACGAGGAAGAGGTGTCGTTTTCGGCCGCCTCGGGCCGCCTGGGGGTGAGGAGCGCCCAAAAGCTTTTCGAAACACGACCGCGAAACTCGACGAATAACCGAAGTGCGTTCAGCCTTCAACCTCCTCGTCCGTTGGTTGGTTCGTTGCCCCGGACGAAGCTAGAACCTAAGCGCGCGCGTAGCGCGCGCGTGGTTCTAGTATATATATATATATATATACATATATATATATATACATATATATATATATATATATATATAAGGTAGAACCCGCAGGCCGAGGCCGCTCTCCGGCTCGCGAGCCCGCCGCGGGCTCTGCCCCGGCCCCCGGCCGCGATGCCCGGCCGAGGCCTCGCCCTCGCGGCGGCGCCGCGCCGGCGCGCGCTCCCAGAAATCCGGACGCTGCATTGTCTTCGATGCGTGGCCAGACCTCCTCGAGTCATGAAAAAATCACGACGGGGTGTTTTTCGCTATTTTCGGCCTCTGAGGGCCCTCGCCGGGCCTCGGGAGCGTCAAAAGACGACTCGGGATGAAAAACCGGTCAAGGGTCCTGACCTCTGGGGGTCGACGTAATGAAAAAATCATGACGTCGGGGGTCTGGGGGTGCAGACCACTTCCCCAGGACCAGGTTTTCGTCCTGAGCCGTTCCTTGCCGCCCTCGCGAGGCCCGGCGAGGGCCCCCCGAGGGCCGCACACTGCCCAAATCCCGCGGATACAATTGTGGGGGGGGCGTCGGCTCTCAACCAGACATGTGCGACGCCCTGTTTTTCTTCAGGACGGCGCCCCTGGAAGTCCCGACCCCTTCCCCGGGACCGGCTCCTCCTCCTCCGTTGTTTGACGGCCCCGGGGCCCAGCGAGGGCCCCCCAGGGGCCGACAACGACAAAAAAACCTCCGCCCCGAATCTTCTATTCCCTGAGATCCGACTTTGCAAAAGAAATGCAACATCGCAAAAAAAACACGCCCGGAGACCCAGACCTCATCTTGCCGCGTCACTTTTCGAGCCCGATCGATCTGTGAGGGTCCCGGGGCCCGAAATCGAGCGAAAACGCCCGTTGCAAAAAAATTGCAACGCCAGGATCTCAGGGTCTGTCTGGGAAGGCTGGCCGTGCTGGCCGCGCTGACCTGGCCCGCGCCGGCGCCCGCGGCGCCGCTCGCGGCGGCGCCCGGCGCCCGGGCGCCGCTCGCGGCGCCCAGCGGCCTAGGCGGGCCGCGGGGCCGGCGGCGGCAGTGCCCGCGCGGCGCGGAGGGAAGGAGGAGGAGGAGGAGGAGGAGGAGGGGAGGAGGAGAGGAGGAGGAGGGAGGAAGGAGGAGGAAGGAGTAGGAGAGAGAGGAGGAGACGACGACCGACGACGACGACGACGACGACGACGACGACGACGACTAGGAAGTAAGGAAGGAAGGAAGGAAGGGAAAAGGAAGGAAGGAAGGAAGGAAAGGAAGGAAAAGAAGGAAGGAAGGAAGAAGGAAGGAAGGAAGGAAGGAAGAGGAAGGAGGAGGAGGAGGAGGAAGTGAGGATGAGAGGAGGAGGGGAGGAGGGAGGATGGGAGGAAGGAAGGAGCAGGCCTGCGTCTGAGGCCAGGGCGCCCGCGGCGGCTGCGGCACCGCGGGCGGGGCGGGCGCGGCGGCGCTGCGCGGGGCGGGCGCCGGGCGGCGAGGCGGCGGGCGAGCCCCGCCCTCCAGGAGTCTGGCTCGCCGTCGTCGTTATGTTTTGTTTTGTGTTATAATATATATATTATATATATATATAAATATATATAAATACACATGTATATTCCTCTTCTTATATTTTTATAAGCCCGGGCGGGGGGAAAACCCGTCCCCCCAAAACCGGACTCCCGGGATCTGGGGCTTTGGGACCCTCCAGACGGGCCTCGAAGCGGTTCCTGGGCCTCGCAGGGCGTTTTGTCAAGCCTTCCCAGCACACCTAGGGCGATCAGGGGGGTCATCGGAGACGTCCCAGGGACCCCCAAGACAGCACAAGAGCGCTCCAAGAGTGACCGACGTGACCTCAAGATGGCCCTGGAGGCCTCCAGGACGGCCCCAAAGAGGCCTCCAAGAGCACTCCCAAGAAGGCCCCCAGATGCAAAAATCATAGATTTTCCATTGTTTTTTGGTGAATTTTGGGGTTCTCCTCTTTTCGGCTTCCCCACGCTCCAAGACGGCGGTCTTCTGGGCGTCCGAAGCCGCCTGGGAGGCTCCAAAATCGCCCACAACCATCCGAAAGGGCTTCCAGGCAGTCCAAGAGAGCCCCAAAACGGCACAACACGGGTCCAAGATGGCCCTCAGAGAGCCCCATGGCGGCCCAAGATGGACCAAAGACACCCTCCGAAGCATTCCAAATCGTGACCCGGTCGTTCAGGGAGACCGCGGCTGGAGGCAGGGTGGCCCGAGGAAGCCCCCAGAGGCCCCCAGAATACGCCCAGGAGGCCTCCAGAAGGCCTTAAGGAAGCCTGAAACAACTTTTGTGAGGCCCCCAGAGGCTCTCCAAGGAGGAGCCTCCGCAGAAAAGAGCTGAGGAGGATGGCGAAAATAAACACAAAGAAGCATGGATGAAGGATAACGAATCATATTGTTAAAGCGGCGATGCCGGAAAAGGCAACAAGAGTTATCGCTAAATTGTCGGCTTCACCTTCCTGCTATTCCGCCTGCGTACCAAATTTCAAGGACCAAGGTGCATGGCGCGAAGCGCCACTGCAGTCTTGTATATATATATATATATATATATATATATATATATATTCATATTCATATTCATATTCATATATTTTTACAGGGCCGGGGACCCCGGAAAAGCGGCACACAGTGCCCCCCCCCCAAACGAATTTCGGCCTCCCCGAGCCTTTGGGGCGCTCCTGCAGAGTGCTCCGTGTCTGTCCTGCGAGTGCGACGCGAAAAAAAAAAACCCACGACGGCCAAAGAGGGCCCCGAGACACCCAAAGATCGGCCCAAGACGCCCAATCTGGGCCCAAGACTGCCCAAGACGCGTCCAAGACGCCCCCAGACCCCCAAGAGGCCTCCCAAGAGAGCCCCGAGAGGCTACAATTGTTGATTTTCCTGTGTTTTTTTTTCTATGTTTTGTTCTTTTCGCTGTTCCCGCTTCCCGACGCTCCACAATGTCCCAAGAGGCTCCCTAGATCGCCTCAATACTGCCCAAGAGGCCCCCAAGAAGGCCCCAACACGGTCCAGGGCTCCGCGACCGCCCAAGAGGCGCCCAAGACGGCCCAAGAGAGCACCAAGACGGCCCCAAGAGACACCCAAGAGGGCGCCCAAAAATTCAAAAACTAAATTTTCCGCTGCGAGAGGGCCCCAAGATGCCCGGAGAGAGCCCCATGAGGCCCCAAGAGGCTCCCAAGAGGCCCCAAGGAGCCCCCAAGAGGCCCCCAAAAGATCCCAAGAACCCCAAAACACCCCCAAGAGGCTTCAAAACTGCCTCCCAGAGGGCCCCGAGAGGCGCACCACGAGATCCCAACATGGCCCCCAGAGGCCCGAGTCATGGCCCGAAAACCACGCGGGGGCATCAAGGGAGGGGAAGTAGGGGGGAGGGGGGAGGAGGATGAGGGGGAAAAGGGGGGCGAGGACGAGGAGGAGGGGGACATGGAGGAGGGAACGAAGACGAGGGGAGGGGGATACGGGGGATTGAGCACCTGGACGCGGCGCCCTTGCCTACCTTGCCGGAGAGGGCCGGCCGAATCCGAGGAGCCCCTGGGGGATTTCAAAACCTGCACCGTTTCTTGCACTACCTTCGGGCCCCCTTGGCGGCTTGGGAAAAACCTTTCCTACTTCGGGGGGATTCTCTCACCCTTTGCCGCTTGACTCGCAGAGAGGCCGAGCGGCGCCGCGCCGCGCCGCCAGGGATGGGGAGAATGGACTAAAATAGAAGCGGAGAGGTGGGAGAGGAGGAGGAGGAACAGGAGGAGGAGGAGGAGGGGGAGGAGGAGGAGGAGGAGGAGAGAAGGAAAAAGGGAAGGAGGAAGAGGAGATAACGGAAAGTAGTCTAATCCGCTTCGCCAGAGATATGCTCGCAACTCCGACCTCAGAAGCGCCTTGCTTCGCATCGGTCCTGCTGTTATCGCTTGAGACATCATCGCAGCTCTGGGGCCCGAGACACTCTCTGTTGATCGGGGGTGGACAGAACCCCCGACAGTGACACGTCGATTAGTGAATTGTCCGTTTTCCGTTTTCGAGAGGGCGCCGTGGCCGTTATTTTCCAGGCTTGCGCCCGCCATGTTTGGGCACGAAGTCGTTTTCACTAAACCACGTTTTACTAGAGGGAGGTCTGTCCATCCCCGAGTTGAGGTGTTCCAGCCACTGTCGCCTGAGACACTCTCGCAAGTCTCACTTCGGAAGTGCCTTGCACCATGGTGGCTCCGCCACTTTCGCGTGCGACTTCTCGCGACTCTAAGTTCAAGGATGCCCTGGGCAGACCTGTTCAGACCACTCCTCGCTTGAAACTTCCTTGCCCGGCTGACTCCGGATATGCCCTCCCCTGAGCGGAGGTGTTCAAGCCATTTTCACCCGGGACGTCCTCGCAACACTGACCTCGGCGACGCACTGCCCCATGGTAGTCTGGCCACGTTTGCCTGAGACCTTCGCGCCTTTTTAGTGGCGCGATGATATGAGCAATTGGTCAGGCCACTACCGCCTGATTTACGCATGTGTACGCGCACGCATAGTTACACTGACCATTTGCATATACATGTACATATCAATACAAACGTATATATACATATATCTATACATATATATATATATATGTACATATGTACTATGTATTATAGACGCATGTGTGTGCGCATGCACGCACGCTCGCACTCCGCTAGCGTGCGAATTCCAAAGGACCGAGGTGCATGGCGCGCAGCGCCACTGCAGTCTTGTATACATGTGCGTGTGTATATATAATCGGGGCGGGAGGCTCTGGGCCATGTTCGGCCCCGGGGGGCCCTCGCCGGGCCTCGCGGGGCCGTCAAAGAAAAACGGCGCAGGAGGAAGAACCAGTCCCGGGGAGAGGGGCGGGACTTCCAGGGACGCCGTCCCGAAAAAATGTCAGGACGTCGCATGGCTGGGGTTACAGCCGAGTGTTGGATTAAGAAACCTCCTCCCGGAAAGCTGGGCCAAGGTTTTTCAACCAGCTTGTCCGAAAGTTGGCCCAGTTTCTTGGGCGCGTTCGCCCCTCCAGCGTAAGCACGGACACCCGGCCCACGCTCGTCGTACGAAGCTTTCCGAAAGCTGGGCCGGGTTTCGTACCTACTTTTGTCTTGATCGTATGTTCGGCCGTATTGGAACAGGCAAAAAAATTACGGGGGGGGTCCCCTGGTGTCGGCCTTCAGGGGCCCCCTCGCCGGGCCTCGGGGCCGGCAAAAACGGCTCGGCCTCTCAAATCAGGACGGGGCCCGTTTTCCCCATAGTTTCGGCCTTCGGGGGCCCTCGCCGGGCCTCGGGGCCGCTATAACACACGACTCAGGACGACAAGCCGGTCCCGGGGAAGGGGTCCAGGCCCCGGGGGGCCGACGGCCTCCTGAAGACAAACCGTGGCGCCTCGGGGGCCCTGGGGCGGGCGGCGCGAGGCGGCGGGCGAGGTGCGCGCCGAGGGGCCGCCGGAGTGGGGCGCGGGCACGTGGCTGAGCCAGTGGTACCCGGTCGGCTGGGCGGAGGACTTCGAGCCCGACGGGCCCACCCGGGTGACCCTCTTCGACGTGGACTACTGCGTGGCGCGGCGCTCCGGCGGCCGCCCCCCGGTGGCCATGCGCGACGCCTGCCCGCACCGCTTCGCCTCGCTCTCTCGGGCCGGACGAAAGGGGGGGATTGGGAAAGGGGGGGGTACGAAATTTGCCGCACGCGGCTGGTTTCGGCCTCATCGAGGGGCCCATTCTGGCGCCGGGAGGCGCCGGGAAAAGCAGCGACGCGAGCTGATGCTCAAACCCCCCCCCTTTTCTATCCCCCCCTTTCGCCCGACCCGACTCTCGGAGGGCCGCATCACGGCGAGCGGCCTCGTGCAGTGCGCCTACCACGGCTGGGCCTTCGACGGCGAGACGGGCGCCTGCCTCGACGTGCCGCAGGCGCCGCGGCCCCCGGGCGGCTCGGCCTGCTCCGCGGCGCCGGCCGCCGGGTGCGGCGCGCAGGCGGTGCCCGCGGTGGAGGCGGCGGGCCTGCTGTGGGTGCTGCCAGGCTTGCTGGCGCGCCCGCGGGGGGGGGGGCTCGTTGGCGAGGGGGGCGGCCTCCGAGCCCAGACCCCCCCGGGCAATGAATCATTCCAGATTTCGTAATAAAGGGAGGGGGGTCTCATTTCGGGGGGGGGTCTCTTCCAGGCTATCTTGGAGGGCCTGGGGGGTCTGGGGACGATGTTTTGGAGGGTTCTCCCACGGGGGAGGTCTGAAATGGCTTGTCTTGGAGGGTCCAGACCCCCTCCCTTTTATTACGAAATCTGGAGTACTCACTGCGTGGAGCTCCCCATATGTGTATATCATGTTTTATGTCATGCCGTAGCGAGCGTCTGTTCATGAGCGTTTGACTATGATAGCGCGTCCACATGGGCGACAGGATGTTGGGCATGGAAACGAGCAAACCGCCTGAGACATCCCCACAAACTGGCCGCGAACGGGCCCGTGTCCTACCCCCTGGCGGCTCCCCTTAGGGGTGCTGAAACCAGCGCCTCGCCTGAGACATCCTCAAAATCTGCTCTGAAAGCCAAGGATGTTGGGCATGAAAACGATCAAACCGCTTGAGACATCCCGACAAACTGGCCGCGAACGGGCCCGTGAAAACACCCTTGGCGGCTCCCCTTGGGGGTGCTGAAACCAGCGCCCCGCCTGAGACATCCTCAAAATCTGCTCTGAAAGCCAAGGATGTTGGGCATGACAACGAGCAAACCGCCCGAGACATCCCCACAAACTGGCCGCGAACGGGCCCGTGCAAACACCCCTGGCGGCTCCTTTTAGGGGTGCTGAGACCAGCGCCCCGCCTGAGACATCCTCAAAATCTGCTCTGAAAGCCAAGGATGTTGGGCATGAAAACGAGCAAACCGTTTGAGACATCCCCGACAAACGGCCGCGAACCGGCCCGTGCAAACACCCCTAGCGGTTCCCTTAGGGGTGCTGAAACCAGCGCCCCGCTTGAGACATCCTCAAAGTCTGCTCTGAAAGCAGAAGATGTCGAGCATGACAACTAGCAAACCGTTTGAGACATCCCTACAACATTGCCGCGAACGGGCCAATGCAAACACCCCTGGCGGCTCCCCTTGGGGATGCTGAAACTAGCGCCCCGCCTGAGACATCCTTACAATCTGCTCTCCAAGCGAAGGATGTTGAGCATGAAAATTGGCAAAATAGGCAAACCGCTTGAGACATCCCCACACACTGGCCGCGAACGGGCCCGTGAAAACACATGTGGCGGCTCCCCTTAGGGGTGCTGAAACCAGCGCCCCGCCTGAGACATCTTCAAAATCTGCTCTGAAAGCCAATGATGTTGGGCATGAAAACAGGCAAACCGCCTGAGACATCCCCACAAACTGGCCGCGAACGGTCCCGTGCAAACACCCCTGGCGGCTCCTTTTAGGGGTACTGAAACCAGCGCCCAGCCTGAGACATCCTCAAAATCTGTTCTGAAAGCAAACGATGTTGAGCATGAAAACGAGCAAACCGCTTGAGGCATCCCCACAAACTGGCCGCGAACGGGCCCGTGCAAACACCCTTGGCGGCTCCCCTTAGGGGTGCTGAAACCAGCGCCCCGCCTGAGACATCCTCAAAATCTGCTCTGAAAGCCAAGGATGTTGGGCATGACAACGAGCAAACCGCCCGAGACATCCCCACAAACTGGCCGCGAACGGGCCCGTGCAAACACCCTTGGCGGCTCCCTTTAGGGGTGCTGAAACCAGCGCCCCGCCTGAGACATCCTCAGAATCTGCAAGGATGTTGGGCATGACAACGAGCAAACCGTTTGAGACATCCCCGCAAAACGGCCGCGAACGGGCCCGTGCAAACACCCTTGGCGGCTCTCCTTAGGGGTGCTGAAACCAGCGCCCCGCCTGAGACATCCTCAAAATTTGCTCTGAAAGCCAAGGATGTTGGGCATGAGAAGGAGCAAACCGTTTGAGACATCCCCACAAACTGGCCGCGAACGGGCCCGTGCAAACACCCCTGGCGGCGCCCCTTAGGGGTGCTGAAACCAGCGCCCCGCCTTAGACCCGCCTCAATATGAGCAAGTTTGTGTATGAGTAAGTTTGTGTATGTGTACTCTGGGTATGAGTAAGTCTGAGTATGAGTAGGTGTCAGTGTGAGCATGTCTGTGTGTGAGTAAATCTGGACATGAGTAAGTCTCGTATGAGGAGACGAGAAGAGGAGAGGACGAGAAGAGGAAGGAGGAGGAGGAGGAGGAGGAGGAGGAGGAGGAGGAGGAGGAGGAGGAGGAGGAGGAGTAGGAGGCGTCCAAATAATAACAATAACCCCATCTTAGGAGACGGGAGGTTTTTCGCTATCTTCGGCTTCTGTGGGGGCCCTTATCTGGGCCTCGGGACCGTCCAAAAACGACTGAGAAGGAAACCTCCTCAGTCGTTTTTGGGGGCAGTGGCCATGCGAAGTTGTCGAGGCATCCAGCCGCCGTGGTCGACGTGAGGAGAAAACAAAAAAACAAAAAAAAAAACGACTGAGGAGGAACCACCGGTCCTTGTGAAGGGGTCGAGACCTGGAGAGACCCCGCACGGGAGAAATCACGACGTCGAATCTCTGGGTGGGCGATGGGGGCGGCCTCCGAGGAGGGCGGGGGGTGTCTTCGGGGGGGCCGCAGGCCTCCGAGGCTTCTGTATCCTCCTCCTCCTCCTCCCCCCTCCTTCCTCTTCCTCCTCCTCCTCCTCCTCCTCCTCCTCCTCCCCTCCCTCCTCCTCCTCCTCCTCCTCCCCCTCCTCCTCCTCTCCTCCTCCTTCCTCCTCCTCCTCCTCCTCCTCCTCCCCCTCCTCCTCCTCCTCCTCCTCCTCCTCTTCCGGCCCTCTGCCGGCCCAGAGCCGGAGGCCCCCATATTGCCGATACAGTCGGGGCCCTGAAGAAGGAACCCTTTTGGTTGGGGAGGGGCTCCGCGTTCCTTAAGTGTTTCGCAGCTTGCCTCAGGTTTTCTCCTCAGGTTTTCGATGTGAAATCGAGGTTCAACTTATGGAAGAAAGGGGCCTCGTTCCTTATTTAGGGTTCCTTAGGTCAACGCCCCGACTGTACTACACCCCCGCCTCACACCTCCCACGGCCTGAGCCGCCGAGAGGCGGCAGTGGTGCCCTCGCTGCCGGCGCACCCGCGCAGCCGCAGCTGCCGCCCGAGATGCGCGAGGGGTCCGGGTACAGGACCGCGGCCAAGGTCGTGCGGGACCTGCCGCTGGACTTCGCCATCGTGCTCGAGAACCTCGTGGACTACGACCACGGCCCCTTCGCCCACCAGGCGGCGCCCTTCGACTGCTACTCGGGATCCCCGCAGCACCCGCAGCGCGTCCGCGCCTTCGCGCCCGGCCCCTCCGCGGGGTCGTGGTGCGTGAGCATGGAGACCGAGCCGGTGGCCAAGATGACCGGGCGGGTTGGGACAGCTGCCCTCGCGTCGATGCCGGATCGCGACAAGGCGGGCCGGCGGCTCACGGCCACCAGCACCTTCACGGCCCCGTGCGGAGTGACGACCTGCCGGAGGAGCGAGGACGGCTCGGCGGCCTTCGTCGTCTTCTTCTGGGCGGTGCCGACCGGAGTGGGGCGCTCGCGCTTCATCTCTGGGAGCTTGAGCGGGCCCGCCTCGCGGGCACCCGCCGTCCCGAGGCTCCTGGCGCAGACCTTCGTCAACCGGTTCCTCGACCAGGACACGCACCTCCTCGCCACGCAGCAGCCCTACGTCCTCGCCGCGGAGTTCGCCGCGAAGGCGGAGGGCAGGCCCTTCCGCCGCGCGCAGTTCTACCGCCACCGCAGCCCAGGGGAGGCCATGCTCGTCGCCCTGGAGCGCTTCCTGGACGCGGCCGCGCCCGCCGTGCCGGGCCGCTACGCGCTCCTGCCGCCCGGGGCCTCCGGCGAGAGCGCCGCGGAGGCGGCGCGGCGCGCCTTCGGGTGCCCCCCGCGCCGCGTCACGCTGGACCGTTTCTCGCAGAGCGGGGGGCCAATCATGTTATAAGCACAGACTTTAAAGTGGGCTTACTCTCCACCGCCACCACCATGAGTAGGAGGGGGAGGGGCTCCTCCTCCTCCTCCTCCTCCTCCTCCTCCTCCTCCTCCTCCTCCTCCTCCTCTGTGTAGCTCTGTGAGCGTTATTGCCTGCCCAAGCGTCTTGGCCGCTGCACGGCAAGGGAAGCGATCGTGCCTCCGCCGCCGTGCCCTGCTCAAGCCTTTTAGAGAGCGGCGGGCCCCATGCGTGACCAGTTTTTGGCCCAGACCGGTCTCTCCGCGGCGAGCGAGATAGCGGTGGGCTGGGCGCGTCTGCTCGGCGGTCTGTTTGTGTACAGGAGGGCGGCCAGCCGGCGGCCGCGGCCGAGCAGCTGGGCGGTATCCGCGCAGTCCTGTGCGTCGTGTTCGCCGTGGGCGCGCTGGTGGGGTGCTGCTGTTGCTCAGCCTGCGTGCTGGCGGGGGGCACCGTCCACCATGGCGTTCGCTTTGCGGGCTGGGACGCGAGTGCTCGTGCAGTGGCGCGCGAACGAGGAATACCAGGCGGGGCTGTTCCTGCGACGGCGACGAGTACGAGACCGAGCTTGGGATGCAAGTGGCGAGTCGTACGAGTCAGAGATCCGACGTCGTGATTTTTTCAGGACGGGGCCCCTGGAAATCTCGACCCATTCACCAGGACCGGTTTTTCGTCCTGGGTCGTTTTTTGACAGTCCCAGGGCCGGGCGAGGGCCGCTATAGAGGCCGAAAGTTTAGAAAAACCTCCGTCTTGATTTTTTCAGTACGTGGGATCTCTG
This sequence comes from Prorocentrum cordatum, assembly GCA_963575745.1. NCBI lineage: Eukaryota > Dinophyceae > Prorocentrales > Prorocentraceae > Prorocentrum > Prorocentrum cordatum. The sequence goes on along the minus strand of CAUYUJ010006200.1, from coordinate 24,900 downwards.
GGGAGTCAGGTGTGGATGGCCGCTACCCCGGACCTCGACATCTGCCCTCACGCGCTGGAGGTTCCGCGGCTCCACGCGCGGGTCCCCTGCGATCCGGCGGGCCGGCCGCTGTGGCGCGAGCGAGTGGGCGGGGACGGACCTCGCCGGGCTCGCCCCCGCTGCGGCTCCCAGTGGTCTCCGACGCCCCACGAGTTCACCTAGACATGTTCGCGTCGTGAAAAAATCAGGACGGAGGTTTTTCGTCGTTTTCGGCCTCTGGAGGCCCTCGCCGGGCCCCGGGACCGTCAAAAAACGATTCAGGACGAAAAACCGGTCCCGGGGAAGGGTCTGGACCTCTGCGCGTCATGAAAAAATCATGACGTCGGGGGTCTGGGACTACGGCTCCCAGTGGTCTCCGACGCCCCACGAGTTTATGGAACTCCGCGAGGATTGCGGCGTGAGACCGACGGCGGGGGAGATGGTGGACGCGGGCCAGCTGGTGCGGGCGGCTCCGCCTGGCCCGCTGGATGGGACAGTTCTGAAGGGCTGTTGCGAGGTCCAGGGAGGCTGGAAGTTGGACCTGGGCGTCGGTGGCTCATCGTGGCGATCGACGACGACGGCGAGGTGAATGTGCTGGCCGACTTCGACAGCTGCGAGTGGTTCACGACCTACGACGCGCTCGCGGTCGCGAAGGCCGGCGGGAAGTGCTACTTGCTGAAGGCGGTGGCCGACAAGCAGGCCGAGAGCTCGATGGATGCGCGCGCGATGCCGATCCTGCGCGGGCTCGACGGCGAGAGGCGGCGCGTCTTCAAGGACGCAGTGCGGGGCGCGACGGAGACAGTTCGGCTCAGGTGGCCAGTGAAGGGGCCGCGCGCCGCCATGTGGCGCGCCCGCTTCCTCCAGGAGCAGGACGCACGCCCGCGCGCCCGACGTGCCGAGCGGCGCTCAGAGCGCGGCCTGGCTTCGAGCGACGCGGGCGCGTCGGGCCGCGAGCTGGCGATGCGGGCGCTGGCCCTGGGGGCGAACTTCGACCAGCTCAACTTGCAGGAGCTGGCGCTGGTGGAGCTCCCGGTTCGGCTTGCGCAGCTGGCGGAGTGGCGCCATCGCGAGGGGCTGCTCAAGAGCAGCGGCGACGAGTGCCTGGAGGACGAGTACATGTGCATGGGGGCCTCGGAGACTCGGGGGCCCCGCATGGCGCGCCCTCGGCGGCTGAAGAGGGCGTCGGGCGAGACTAGCTGCCCGCGGCCGTTCGCCGCCGCGGAGTTCAGAGCGGGGTTCGAGAGAGCGGCCGCCATGATCGGGCGGCCGCCCTCGCGCCCGTGCCAGGCGCGTCATGGCGCGGCCGGCGACGACGCGCTGCGCCGACGGCGGACCCTGGCCGAGATCCAGGAGCGGCTGCGCCACTCTCATCCGAAGAGCACCATGCGGTGCAAGAAGCACGCTCGGTGCCGGGCCGAGCTCGGCAAGGCGGCCGCCTCGCGCGCGGGCGCGCGGCGAGGCGGCGGGGGCGCAGACCGCGGCGGTCCTGGGCGGGCGCCCAGCGCTGCTGCCGCCGCCCGACCTGGCCGCGACGGCGCGCTGAAGGCCGGGCGGCCCCGTCGCCTGGGCGACGCGCTGGTGCGCATCAGGCAGCTGACGTCGGCCGCCGCGCGGGCTAGGCTGAGCGACGCCATGCGGCGTGAGTTGGGCAGTGCCCCGTGTTTGCTATGTTGACCTCTTTTCGGGCGCGGGCGACGTTGCCCGCGCGCTCAGAAGATTGTGCAGCGTCAGCCTTGAGATGGACCTTCGGCATTCGGAGTTTTTCGATGTCGCCTTGAAGGCGGTCGGGCAACCATCGTGGGTTGGATCGCCAGTCGCCTCATTGTGGCCGATTTTGCAGCTTTCCCGTGTTCGACCTGGTCGCAAGTCTCTCAGAATCTTTACTAAATGCCCTGCGAACATGTACGGGCATCCCCGCCTCGAGGCGAGGCGCTGGGGCGCCCTCTGGTAGGAAACGCAACCCTCGTGGTGACTCAGAGGGGGATTCGCGCCTGTGCGTACCATGGCCTCCCGATAATCTATGAGAACCCAGGCAGCAGCTACGCCTGGCAAGGTTCCGTCATGCAGCATCCCCAGCATCGGCGATGTCGCGATGCCGTGTTCGATATGTGCCAATTCGGAACGGCGTGGAGGAAGCCCACTCGACCTCGCTCGTGGAATCGTGCGCCTCCGCCGTCAGTTCTGAGCGCGCGCTGCTCCAGCACGCGTGGCATCTGCCCCCAGACTGGCCGACCTCGCATCACTCTTCAAGGTCCAGGACCGCACGGGGTGCGGTGGAGTCGCCCAGCAGAGACATACCCCAGCAGGCTGTGCAGCCAGATTTCCTTGTGGCTGCAGCAGAGCGTGAGAAATATCAGAGCGTAGCGAATTCGGAAATTAATTGATTGTTGAAGCATGCGGCCCTCCATTGCACAGAATGGGAATGGGCGGAGCTTGGCTCCGCAATCGCTTGCAAGCAGAAGCCCGCCCACCTGGCCAAATCAACATTTGGCCATGGAATAAGGAACTGGCATGTGTAGTTCTGTGATGAACGTTATTGCCTGCTCAATCGTCTTGGCCGTTGCACGGCAAGGGACGCGATCGTGCCTCCGCCGCCGTGCCTTGCTCAAGCCGTTTGCCTCCCTTCCCCCTCTTGCCACCCGGTTTCCTTTTCCTAGTATTTGTTTGCACGCACTTTTTGCTGTCCAAGGGCGAAGATTGGCCCCGCAATCGCTTGCAAGCTGGAGGCCGCTCACCTGAACAAATCAACATCTGGCCATGGAAAAAGGAACCGGCATTCTTCTTCCTCCTCACCGTCCTCCACCTCCTTCCCCCCTCCAATTTATAGTGGTGGTGGTGGAAAACAGGCCCAGCTGAGTTCGGGAAGTCCGCGCGGACTTTTCGCCCCCGGGCGGCGCCTCCGAAGCCGCCCCATGGCGCGCTCCGCGCGCCAGGGATGATGATGATGATGATGATGATGATGATGATGATGATGATGATGATGATGATGAGGAGGAGGAGGAGGAGGAGGAGGAGGAGGAGGAGGAGGCGGAGGAGGAGGAGGAGGAGGAGAAGGAAGGATGAGGGAGGAGGAGGAGGAGGAGGAAGGAGGAGGAGGAGGAGGAGGAGGAGGAGGAGGAGGAGGAGGGGGGGGGGCCCCATGGCGCCGATGCCAGAAAAGTCCGCGCGGGCCTCCGGAAGTCCCTGGCTGTGCCACTGCTCTCTTGCCCCCCCGCGGCAGAGCACCGCCCTGGTGCCGGGGTTGCTGCGGGCCTTCCGCCGCCTGGGCGCCGCTTCGCGCGCGCTGGGCCTCCTCAGCGGGCTGCTGGCGCTGCTGGCCGCGCGGCGGGGGGCGACTGATGGGCCTGTTTTCCACCACCACCACCATAAGTTGGAGAGGGGAAGGGAGAGGAGGAGGAGGAGGAGGAGGAGGAGGAGGAGGAGGAGGAGGAGGAGGAGGAGGACTCCTCCCCCCTACACATGGTGGTGGCGGTGGAAAAAAAACCCACCAGGCGACGGGGGCCGCCGTCGGGCCCGCGGCGGCGGCCGCGGTGGCCGCGGCGGCCGGCTGGGGCTGCGCCGCGGCGCGGCGGGAGCTCAGCTTCGCGAAGGGCGAGGTGGGCGGCGACGTCCGGGCCTTGCCTTCGCCGATCCACGTCCTCGTCTTCCTCCTCGTCCTCCTCCTCCTCCTCCTCCTCCTCCTCCCCCTCCTCTCCTCCTCCTCCTCCTCCTCTCCTCCTCCTCCTCCTCCTCCTCCCCCCCCTCTCCTCCTCCTCCTCCTCCTCCTCCTCCTCCTCCTCCTCCTCCTCCTCCTCCTCCTCCTCCTCCTCCTACCTTCGCCGATGCACGGCTCGAAGGAGTCGGCGGTCGGCGGGGGTAGGGCTCGGAGCGCGTCGGGCGCGTGGGCGGAGTCCGAGCCTCGCCTCCGCCTCCTCCTCCACTCGGGCGAACCGGCGATCGGCGGAGATGGGGTTCGGATGTCGCCACCTTCGGGGGCGGAAAAGAGGGGGTGATGACTAGGGGGGGGTGGATATCATGGCGGGGGCCATGATTTCTCCCCAGATTTCATGGCGCCCTTTCCTGTTTCATTACGTCCCTGGCCCCCCCGCTGGGCCGCGCACATGCCGCCGGTCATGATTTGCACACACCCCTCTTGGGCCCCCCCCTCTTGGCCGCTCCCGACACCTACGAGGGGCAGCGCGACGCCGACCTGGCCAGGGTGCCCAAGGCTCGGGGCCTCCCAGAGGGGGTCCGAGCGCGGTGGGCTCGGGGGGCCGCGCCGCATCGCCGGTGCCTCGGCGATGCCTCCTCCTCCTCCTCCCCTCCTCCTCCTCCTCCTCCTCCTCCGCCTCCTCCTCCTCCTCCTCCGCCTCCCTCTCGATGCGCCTCCACGCCGACGGCGTCAAAGCATCGCCGATGCACCGGCGGTGCACTGGCGATGCGGCGCGATCCTCCGACCTTCTCTGCTGGGACCTCATGCGGGAGTCTTCCAAAGGTGTACCCAGACGTGCCGGTCTGAGCGGGGGAGGCCGGCCCTTCTATCGGGGGAGGGCGCCGTGGGGTCGGGTCGGGTCGGGTGACGCAGTTGAGCAGCTGGTGAGAGATGCTTGCGAGCTTCCCGAGCGGGCGGGCGACGGTGCTGAACGCGCTGCTCCAGCCGAGGATGCCCTTTCCCGTGTCCGCCCATGTTTTCCGTGCTGGCACTTCGTTGCCGTTCAGTTTTCATTATTGCGTCGAGCGCAGGCGAGTGCCGACATAGGGGTGCGCGATCGTGCGCGCGCACGTTCCGATTTCCAAGGCTTTGGCACGTTACAAGGCGTTCTGTTTCGAGCGACCCCATCATCAAGGAAGTGCTACCCCGACGAAGCATGACATAGAGGCGCAACAAAAGAGCGGGCAGCACGGCATCAGAGTCTTGGTAGCATGCGATCGCACACACGCGGGAACATGCGTCAACATCACAAACTTGATTTATGAAAAGGACGCATGAGCACAATATGCACGCGACAGCCACCTGCTTATCAATACGTATGTATGTATGTGTATATATATATGTATATGCATCAATACATATAAATTTTATCAGACGCACCTCGCAAAGGGAGCAGAGCTCAGAGGCGATAATTCACGTCCCGTTCGAGATCTTCCTGGCAGTTTCGCTCGGGACATCTTCAAGCTTATGGAAGTCGGTGGCACCCCTCACGCAGATTGCGACGTCACGGTCCAACAAACAGCCATCTTCAACCATTGTATCATAAAATGTTCAAGCCCGATTCGTTGAAAACGTTTCGCTTGCGACATCCTCCAATCATCGAGGCCTTTTTCGATGCGATTCTTAGAAACGGGCGCTTTCGTCTGAGACATCCTCCCGACATCGAGCCCCGACGTACAGCACACATAATTTACACAGAGCACACACACCACACAAAATGCACCACACACACAGAGCACACCCACACTACACCTACCTCGCACATAGAGAGAAGACACATTACACACACACACACGCGCGCGCACACACACACACACATCACACACAACACGGCCAACACAAGCAACACACAACGCACACATAACACGCAGAACACGCACACACACATACGCACTCACACACAGAGCACTCACGCACATAACACACACGCAACACACATACAACGCACACAACACACCTAACACATAACATGTAGAACACACAGATGACCCACAAATAGCTCACGCACAGCACACGCACAACAAAGAACACACGCACACAGTACACAGCACACATAACACAAACCCTACGCATACACATAACACACACGCATCCAGCACATGCGTTTGTATGAACCTGGGTACGCACGTGCCACTCGTATGTTATACATATTCAGATGTAAGTAAATCTATTGGCATAAACATGTGTATATCTATACATAGGTCGATCCATACATATACACACATATTTACATGTATGTGTTCATACATATATGTGTATATGCACGCATACATGTATGTATGTACATATGTGCGTGTATGTATACACGTATTGATCTATACATACATACACACATACATACAACCATACATACATACATACATACATACGTACATACGTGCATACATACATACATACATACACGTATACATACGTATATACATATATATATATGCATACATACATACATACATACATACACACATACATACATACATACATACATACATACTTACATACGTGCATACATACATACGTACATACGTACATACACACATACATACATACATGCATACATACATGCATACATACATATATACATACATACACACATACATACACACATACATACATACATACATACATACATACATACTTACAGACATACATACATACATACATACATACATACATACATACACATATACATACATACATACATACATACATACATACATACGCATACATACATACATACATACATACATACATGCATGTTTGCATGCATGCATACATACATCAATACTTCCTTTCCTATATTTCAATTATCCAGAACCCTGCGGACCCCCCCCCCTCGAAGCGGGATCGCCGGCGTCCTGGGGGTGTGGATATTATGGCGGGGGCCATGATATTCCCTCCGATGTTATGGCGCCTCTTCTTACTTCATTACGTCCCTGGCCCCCCCGCTGGGCCGCGCACATACCGCCGGTCATGATTTGCACCCCAACCTCTTGGACACCCCCCTCTTGGCCGCTCCCGACAACAGCCGGCTCGACTGCCCTGCGGCCAGGGGAGCACCGCCAGAAGCACCGCCCGACCGGGCGGCTTTGCGGGGGGCGTCCGCGTTTGCCTCGACGGCGCGCTCCTCGCCGGCGGACCGGGACTTCGCCCCCTCCCGTCTGCCAGGCGCACTCGCCGAGGCTCAAGTCGACGCCGAAGTCCTGGAGCAGGACGGCTTGATCCACTGGAGCAAGTCGGGGGCGGCAAAGAGGGGGGTGAGGACCAGGGGGGGGTGGACTTCATGGCGGGGGCCACGATGTTTCCCGAGATCTCCTGGTGCCTCTGCTTGTTTCGTTGCGTCCCCTGGCCCCCCCGCTGGGCCGCGCGCATGCCGCCGGCTATGATTTGCGCCCCCCCCCTCTTGGACGCCCCCCTCGTGGCCGCTCCCGACCCAGACCCCCGACGTCATGATTTTTTCATGACGCGACCCCCAGAGGTCCACACCCATTCCCCGGGACCGGTTTTTCATCCCGAGTCTTTTTTGACGGTCCCGAGGCCCGGTGAGGGCCCTCAGAGGCCGAAAATAGCGAAAAACTTCCCGTCGTGATTTTTTCACGACTCGAGGAGGTCTGGGGTGGCCGCTGCCGAGCAAGCGCCGACGGCTCCACATCGTGCGCTTCCCGCAGCTCCCGGTCGCCTCTCGCACGCCGCGGCGGCAGGAGAGGGACGCGCGCGCTGGGCCCAGGCCTCGGTCGGCCGGGCCTTCCTGGGCGCGTTCTCTGGGCGCACGCCGCGGGGCGCTCGTGTCCGCGAGGGGGAGCAGGGCCAGCAGTTCGGGGGTGGACAGACCCAGGCCCCCTCGAGTAATGAAAAAATCATGACGGGGTGTTTTTCCTAATTTTCGGCCTCCGGGGGCCCTCACCGGGCCTCGGGAGCGTCAAAAAACGACTCAGGATGCAAAGCCCGTCATGGGGAAAGGGTCTAAACCTCTGGGGGTCGACGTAATGAAAAAATCATTACGTCGGGGGTGGACAGGGCCAGCAGTTAGGGGGTGGACAGACCTCTATACCCTGACTTTTTGATCCGCGGGTCGAGAGCGCACCTCTTCCGGTCGAAGCTAAGCGGGCGGCGCGAAGCTTGAATTAGGCAGAGAAGAGGAGGGAGGAAGCGGCGGAGCCTCAGAGCGAGGCCGACAAACCTCCTACCCTGACACGTCGACTAAGGAGGGCGGAGGAGGAGGCGGAGACGGAGGAGGAGCGTAGGGGTGCAGACGAGGAGAAGAGGAGGGGGATTACCCAAGGATTACCCCAAGCCTTCGGCCGGCGGCGACAACCCACCAGAAAATATCGGAACCCGCCTGCCACGAGCGGACGCGATGCCTGGGCCGCAGCAACGACACGCAGAACCAAGGCGCTGACGTATCTCCAGGAATCAGGATAACGATGCGGGTTTCGCAAACACCCGCGGCCTCTCGGGCGAAATGCTCCAGCATAGCACGTATAATCGCCCTGGGTGGGTGGGCTCAAACTACGTGACCCCGCAAATCCTGCTCGAACGCAGTCAGTTCCAGGAAACACCACTTGGGTGCGAGCGCCGACAAGCCCGCAAGGTCAGCGAAGAGGTCAAATGTACAGGAGACATTGCTTCGCGACTCCACCTCCCGGAAGAGATCGCGACGCAGGCTCGTGTCGCGGAAGGGGCACGCCGCCCAAACCAGCGCAGAGCTTGGAGAGCGAGAACCACCATCGGCGATGGGTTTGTGAACGCCGCGAAGATGCACGGCGAGCGCCCTTCAACGCGCCACGCATTCAGCAGTCTCGAACCGGCCGGCAACATCTTCTAAGGACGGTATCTTGTCGCACCGTATGTTCACATAGCGAACGGCCGCCGTGTTGTCCATGCGCAAGAGAACCCGCCACCCTGCAAACGCCTGCCCCTCGCGCAACGAGCATTAGCAGAGCGACTCTGAGTTCCTTGTAATTGATGTCAACGGCGCCCAGGTGGCCTTCTTCGAGCACGAAGTCGTCCGGGCAAACGCCGGACACAACCCGGCCATCAGCGCAGACGTGACACGGCCAACCGACGAGTTTGGACGCATCTGTCCCGACTATTTGAATGAGCCCCTCACTGGCCAAGGACCGCCAACTGAGGAACTCTGGCGACATGTGTCCCCAAGCAGAAAGGGGTCCCCCGGCACAGTGCAGGGAACGCACTGGCGGAGACTCTAACGCTCGATGCAGCCAATCGAGGCTTTGCAGGCTCAAAGGTGAAGGATGAACTGCAGGGTCGGCGCCTGGCTGGGACTGCCAGAGAGCGTACACGCTTGTGGAATCCATGTCCACCCACAACAGCCAGATGTCTGCTACGCGGGATGCGAAGCCTGCAGCGGCGGCCAGCTGTCTCTCAGGAGGGGAAGCAACACACAGACACAATTAATCGTCGATCCCCAGGAAAATATGGGAAAATATGTAGATTGGGGGGGGGGAGACAAAAACCCAGGAAATATGGGAAAATATGGGGAATCTTTTTACTTGTGTGCGTTTATTTGTGTGTTTGTGGGCCCCTTCAGTCTCGTCCTCAGAGATCGGCGGCGGTTCGCGGCAGTCAGCTCTAAACACAGTGCCCGGCAGCGCTCGCATTTCTTTGCGGAGATTGTTGCTACGCGACGAGCTGCATCAACAACCCGCCCATCAGAGGGCACCAACTATACACCAACACCGATCTTGGCCCAGGATCACCCTGGGCCCAGGATCGGTGTATATGCCTTCTTGCGCAAGGCAGGAGGGCGTATACACCGATCCTGGGCCCAGGGTGATCCTGGCCAGGATCGGTGTTGGTGTATAGTTGGTGCCTTCCTAACCCAATCCAAACCTGCCGTTGGCTTGGGGGGTCGAACCCGCGTGGGTTTCGCATTCACCGGGATACCGCATTGGATGAAGAAGCGCACGGCCTTGCGCAACCACGCTTCCTCCTCGGCGTCTGCGAACCCAAGGAAGTCGTCGAAAAAATCGAGAAGAGGCACGGCTTCTCTGGCCAGGAGAATGCGAATACTCTCTTTCACGGACGAAGCGTTCGTGCCCTGAGCGGGCTTCAGACCAAACGGAAGGTAATCGGACTTCCCGTATGCCCGGCGGACATTGGAGTATAACCCCAACGAATAAGTGTCTTTGTCTGTGATCCTCCAGTTTAAAAACGAGTCCTGCAGGTCGATCACGTACATCGACGACCCAGCGGAAAGCATGTCGACTGCCCGTTCCACTGTGCAATAAGTCACGCCCACATCTGGGAGAAGATCGTTCACGCCACCCTTGCGTAAGTCCATCATGAAGCGGGCTTTCATCCTCCCGAACTCCGTCGCGTCAGGTGGCACGCCTTCCCGCTCCTCCTCCTCCTCCTCCTCCTCCTCCTCCTCCTCCTCCTCCTCCTCCTCCTCCCAGTCCACGGTGCAGGGCGTGTGGCGCGGGTATGGCCAGGACCCCAGGTAAGGCGACCCGGTTAGTGGTAGGGCCCCTGAGCCCTTCAATTGGCCAGAATCACTAAACCAGGTCTGCCGTAGCTGGTGTTTTTTCGGGAGACGGCAGTTCCAGTTAGCGGAACGGGCCCCGGGGCGGGGGGGACTTCCCCCAGTACATATCAGTAAACCAGGTCCCACTGAACCCCGTTCTGCCAACGCCCGACAGGCGGCCGGAGCGTCAGTTACGTTGATCCCAACTCGCCAGCTCGTCGGCTCGGGGGGGACTCCTCCTCCTCCTCCTCCTCCTCCTCCTCCTCCTCCTCCTCCTCCTCTGTCCTATGTCCTTGTCCTTGTCCTTGTCCTTGTCCTTGTCCTGTCCTTGTCCTCCTCCTCCTCCTCCTCCTCCTCCTCCTCTGTCCTTGTCCTTGTCCTTGTCCTTGTCCTCATCCTGATCCTTGTCCTCCTCCTCCTCCTCCTCCTCCTCCTCCTCCTCCTCCTCCGTGGCGCGGTCGACGCCGACCTGTGTCGCAAGGCCGGTGCCCAGGGCCCGGCACGTTCTCGAGACGGGCGTGCGCGGGAAGGGCACGGCTGCCAGGAGAGAGGAGGGATGGGGCGATGAGGGGAAGGAGGAGGGCGAGGAGGAGGAGGAGGAGGAGGAGGAGGAGGAGGAGGAGGAGCGGGAGGAGGAGGAGCGGGGAGGGGGAGGGGGGAGGAGGGGGAGGAGGGGGAGGAGGAGGAGGGATGAGGAGGAGGCGGAGGAGGAGGAGGAGGAGGAGGAGGAGGAGGAGGAGGAGGAGGGGGAGGGGGGGGAGGAGAGGAGGGGGGGGTGGATGAGGAGACGGACGACGACGAGGACGCAGGCGATTCCGACGAGGGCGAAGGGCGAAGGCGAGGACGACGACGACGCCGACGAGGACGAAGACGACGCCGACGACGACGACGCCGACGACGACGACGACGACGACGACGACGACGGCGGCGGCGGCGGCGACGACGACAGCCTCCGGCCGCCAGGCGGCCGCGCAGCCCGCGGCCGCTCCGCCGGAGCCCGCCGCCCCGCCGCAGCCGCAGGAGGAGGACGAGGCTCCGTGGCCTTTGTCGCCGCCGCCGTTGTCGTCGCAGTCGCCGTCGTCGTTCGCCGCCGTCGTTCGTCGTCGTCGCTCGCCGTCGCCGTCGTCGTGCGCCGTCGCCGTCGCCGTCGCCGTCGTCGCCGCCGCCGTCGTCGTCGCCGTCGCCGTCGTCGTTCGCCGCCGTGGTTCGTCGTCGTCGCTCGCCGTTGTTGTCGCCGTCGTCGTGCGCCGTCGCCGGTCTCCTCCTCGTCGTTTCCGTCGGCATTGCTTTTCGCTTTGCGTCGCCGTCGGCGGAGGCGACACAATGGTCTGTCCTCGTCCTGGTCGTTGTTCCATCGTCGACGGAGTCGTCATGCTCGTCGCCGTCATTGTAACAGTCCTCGTTTTTTTATTAAAAAAAATCTTGTCGTCGTCATAATCATCGTCAGCGTTGTCGTCCTCTTTTGCTCGTCCTCATCGATCTCTTCATTGCCAGGTGATAAGGATGAGAACGAGAGAGAGGAGAGGGAGGAACAGAAACGGAAGGTGGAGGAGGAGGGCGGGGAAGAAGGAAGAGGAGAAGAAGTACGACGACGATGGGGCTGAAGAGGACGAGTGGGGCGTGGGCGACACAGGGGCAGTTAGTGGCGGACTTGGGCGTACCCCAGTGGCCAGACCAGCAAGCTTGAGGTATCCCACTCCCATTCTCGCTTCTCCTTATTATCCCCTCTTTAAAACCTCTGCTGGGTTTCCCTCTTCATCAACGTCCACTCCAGTCTCTTTCCATCCTCTCCCCCTTTCTGACTACTCCCCTTCTTTTCCCCTGCCCTGTCGCTGCCCTGTCGTTCCATCCCACAGGATCCACAAGTGTCGCCACCGGACTGACAGGTTCCACAGGTCCCACAGGTGTCGCAGGTCCCACATGCACCACGGGTCCCACAGGTCCGACAGGTCTCGCAGGTCCCACGGGCCCCACAGGTGTCGCATGTCTCATAGGTCCGACAGAAGACCGCCAGGTCCCGCAGGTCAAGCAGGTGTCACGGGTCCCGCAGGTCTCGCAGGTCTCACAGGTCCCACAGTTCCCGTAGATCCCACAGGCCCCACAGGTTCCACAGGTGTCGCATGTCTCACAGGCCCCACAGGCTACAGAGGCCCCCCGGGTTGCACAGGTCGCACAAGTTTCCCTTTTTCAACTGTGCATAACACGATAAGGGGTCTCTTTGGGGAGTTCCAGTTCGGCTATGGCACACGTCCGCGGATAGAGAAAAAAAACGCAATGTGAAGGGATGGAAGGGAGGCATCGGATGTCAGACATGGCGCGAGCGAACCTAGCTTGCTCCCTTCCTCTCTCCGTCCGTCCCTCCCCCCATCCCCTCCCCGCATCCCTTTCTTTATTCCCTTCCATCCTCCAGCCTCTTGCCTTTGTCCCTGATCTGGAGGTGTGTGCGTGTGAGTGTATGTGTGTTCGTGTTTGTGCGTGTGTTCGTGTTTGTGCGTGTGTGTGTGTGTGTTTGTGTGCGTGTGTGCGTGTGTGCAAGTGTGTGTGTGTGTGTGTGTGCGTGTCTGACGTTTCGTTCACTGTGCTTCCGACTACGCTCGATCGCAATTTGCACTTCCACCTGCAGCCCGCGCTCGAGGACCCTCCTACGCCGTTGATTTCAAAGTGTGCCCGCCTTCTGCTTCGGTCCTAGAGGCGCCAACTCGCGTCGTCCTGGCCTGCGTCTCCGCGCCGCTTCCCTCGCAGGCTCGGCCGTGCTGCGCGCGACGCGCACGTGACCATGCAGCCGCTGCTTGCAGCTCGTCCGCCACCTGCGCCTCGCTTGCCGACTCCGGCCTGGCCTGCCGCTGGTGCACCTGATTTCCGCACCCCGCCGCGTGCCCCCTCCCTCGCGACTGCCCCCTCGCGACTGCCCCCTCTCGCGAGTGGTGCTGCGTGGCCCCCCTATGGGGGGGACTTGGCTTGCCACCGCTGTGCGATCCGGCCCGGCCCCCACCCCGCCCCTGCCTTGCCTGGACTCTGCCCGGAGGGTTCGGAAGGGGGGTTTTGGGGGGAGGGGGTTTTCCAGGGAGCCCCCCCATGGGGCCTGCGAGCCTCGTCAAGACAGGGGGTGCGCAGCCCCTGGGGGATTCCTCCCGGAAAACCCCCTCCCCCAAAACAGTTTCTTGGGAACCCTCCGGTCTGCCGCGCCGCCGTGCGTGTGGCCGCGACGCCCAAACAAGTGCACACGTGCGTGCCTGCGTGAGTGTGTGTGTGTGTGTGCTTGCGTGCGTGCGTGCGTGTGTGCGTGCGTGCGTGCCTGCGTGAGTGTGTGTGTGTGTGTGGTGTGTGTGTGTGTGTATATGTGTGCGTGCGTGCGTGCGTGCGTGCGTGCGTGCGTGCCTGCGTGAGTGTGTGTGTGTGTGTGTGCGTGTGTGTGTGTGTGCGTGTGTGTGTTGTGTGTGTAGTGTGTGCGTGTGTGTGTGGTGGCTGTGTGTGTGTGTGCGTGTGTGTGTGTGTGTGGTTGGTGTGCGTGTGTGTGTGTATGTGTGTGTTTGGTGTGCGTGTATGTGCGTGTGTGTGTGTGTGTGTGTGTGTGTGTGTTTGTGTGTGTGAGTATGTGTGTGTGTGTGTGTCCGCATGCCCTGGTCCTCCTCCACGGGGGGGGGTCCGCATGCCCTCTTCCTTTCCTGCGGGGGCTCAACCGTCCTCCGCCTCCCCACGCGGGGGGGGGGTCCTCCGCGCGTCCTCCCCCCCGCCCCACTTCTGTCCCTCCTCGCTCTTCCCTTCCTCGTCCGCCGCCGTCCCCCTCCAACCCCCCCCGCCGTTCCCCCCCCGCCCCCCCTGACCCGAGGCACGGCCTTCTCGTGCCCGCCCCTTGGGCGAAACTCCGCCTGCCCGTGGGCTTCCTCCTCCTTCCCCCCCCTCTGCTTTCTCGTCGTGCCTCCTCCCTCCCCCCCCCTGCTTCTGCGTCGTGCCTCCTCCCCTCCCCCCCCCCCTGCTTCTGCGGTCGTGCCTTCCTCCCGGCAGCCTGCTTCTGCGATCGTGCCGTCGTTGAACATCTCCTCTCCTCGCCTTCCCCGCCCTGCTTCTGCGTCGTGCCTCCTCCCTCCCCCCCCTCCTCGGCCGGCTCCCTCCCCGCCTCGTGCACGGCATTTGCCCTCGTGGTGCGCGGTGTGCCTCCTCTTTCCCCCTCGGCTCCCCCCCCTCCGCCGGTCGGCTCGCGCCGCTCGCGTCCACCCGCCTCCTCCCCCGGCCGTCCGCTGCCGCTGCTCCCGGCCTCGCCACTCCAAGCCCAGGCATGGTCGCGTCGTGAGAAAATCCGGACGGGAGGTCTTTCCCTGAGATCCGACGTTGCAACAAAAATTATCCCAGTGCGACCCTACCTAGGAGTTGGAGCCCCTAGGAAAGCAGCATTAGTAGTAACAGTAAAGCTAAGCTAAAGCTAAGCTAAAGCTAAGCTGAAGCTAAGCTAAAGCTAAGCTAAGGCTGAGCTAACACTAAGCTAAAGCTAAGCTAAAGCTAAGCTGAAGCTAAGCTAAAGCTAAACTAAATCTAAGCTAAAGCTAAGCTAACGCTAAGCTAAAGCTAAAGCTAAATATAAGCTAAAGCTAAGCTAAAGTTAAGCTAAAGCTAAGCTAAATGTAAGCTAACGCTAAGCTGAAGCTAAGCGACAGCTAAGCTAAATCTAAATATAAGCTAAAGCTAAGCTAAAGTTAAGCTAAAGCTAAAGCTAAAGCTAAGCTAAAGCTAAAGCTAAGGCTAAAGCTCCCAGGGGACTGGGGGAACCGCGGGGCGGGGACTGGGGGAACCGCCCAGGGCGGTTAGCATTGCCCGGCCCTTTAAGCAAAGAGAGTAAGAACCCTTCTAGGCAGAGCCTATAGGTAGGGAAATACAACATCGCAAAAATCACGCCCGGAGACCCGGACCTCATTTTTCCGCGTCGTTTTTCGAGCCCGATCGATATGTGAGGGTCCTGGGGCCCGAAATCGAGCGAAAACGCCCGTTGCAAAAAAAATGCAACGCCAGGATCTCAGGGTTGGCCATTTTCGGCCCCGGGGGGGCCCTCGCCGGACCTCGGGACCTTCCAAGAACGACGCAGGATGGAAAACCACCCCCGGGGAGAGGGTCGGGACTTGCGGGGACGCCGTCCTGCACAAATCAGGACGTCGCATGTCTGGGAGGGGAGCAGTCGTGTCTCTGTTTCGTCCAGGCCTGTCTGCCCGTGGGCGGCTCCTGTGCCCGCTTCCGCTCTGCGCTGGCTCTGAGATGCCGCTGCCTGCGGGTACAGCTCCCGCAGTCGCTACACACTTTTTTTCTCCGCCTCGTTCTGGCCGGTCCTGTCTCTGCATTGGATGATCGCCTCGGCCTTCTCCGCGTCTATCCGCCTGCGCGGTCTTTTTCTGCATGTGACTGCCCCAACCGGTCCACCCATCTGCCACGCCAGGTGGTAATGTGCTTTAGCATGACCCACCCGGCTTAGCGCATCGTGACGGTGTCGCCACTTCGCCATTCGAGGAAAAGGTGAGTTCCGGCGTTTCCTCGAAAAACATGTAGGGAAGACAGGAGTCCAAGGTTCAATAGGGGAGGAGGAGGATGAGAGGGGAACGGCACGGACGAGGCAGGAGGGAGGAGGGAGGGAGAGGGAGGGAGGAGGGAGGGAAGAGGAGTAGGAGGAAGAGAAAGAAGTGGGTCAGGAGGAGGCAGGAGGAAAGGGTGGAGGGAGGAAAGAGAAAACGTGGGCGAGGGATCGGCCCCGCTGAGGGGACGCGGTCGTGGCAGCATCAGCAGCAGCAAGACACGCCGCGGCCCTTGAGACCGAGCTTCTCTACCTGTGAGGGCGTGCCCGTCTACTTGGGCGGGGAACTGAAGGTTTAATGCGGGATGACTATTAATAAAAACATGGGAGAGAACGATTTAAAACATAGTTCCCTGCTATTTCTGCACAATTTTCTAACTGGAGGAGAACGATGAAAAGAATAGCTTTCCAGCCCGCGGCCAGTTTTTTCTAATCGTCATCCCGGGCGCCGCCGCGTGAACACGACCCCCTGTCATTTATTAATCGTCATCCTCCATCAATCGGGTCACCCGAGGGCGCAAGCTTGGCCGCAGCATTTGGGGTTAGGCAGTTCGGAAGCCTGCGCAGCGCCTCCCTTATACACTGTCTGAAGCCAGACCCCCTGGGCAAGGGACCGGAAGCTGGTGGAGCTTTCCCCTGTGCTCGTGCAGCTGCCCAAGCGAGCACTTAGTAATCACAACTGACCAGAGCGAACGGGATTCGTGCACGGTCTTACCACCGATTCGGAGGGAGGGGAAGATCGAGGCAGGAATCGGGAGGGGGACGCAGAAGACATGGGAGAATGAGGAGGACGTGGAGGAGGACGTGGAGGAGGAGGGGGAGGAGGAGGAGGAGGAGGAGGAGGAGGAGGAGGAGGAGGAGGAGGAGGAGGAGGAGGAGGACGAGGAGGAGGAGAACGAATGAACGAACAAGGCGATGAGGATGAGGGCGTGAAAGTCTGCGGGAGGGAGAGCGAGGACGAGGTGGAGGGACCAGGAGTAGGCCGAGGCGGTGGAAGGTGATGGTCTACGACGGGGGTGGGGGACCAAGAGGTGGAGTGGTGCCCTAGGGGAACGGGGAAACAGGCGGGCAGGGGACGGGGCGGCAAGAGGAGAGACGCGGAGCGCGAGGGACGGATGGGGCGGAGCGGAAGCCGTGGCTGCTCCCTAGCGCAGCTGCTGGCCGAGGGCGCCTGCCCCCCGCCGGCGCCCGCGCGCCCCGCGCGGCGGCCCCGCGGCCATGCCCCCGCCGCTGCCGACGGGCAGGGTCGCCGCGCCGCCGCCCGGCTGCCGGCGCGCCTCGCCTGGGCCAGCCTGCCCACGCTGGAGCAGCTGCCCGGGCCCGCGGCGGCGCCGCTGCCCACCGCGGCGGGTGCGCCGGCGCCCGCGGCGGCTGGGCCTTCCCGCCCGCCGCGTCGCTGCCCACGGCGGCCGCGGGGCTGCCGACGGCGCCGGCGCTGCCCGGGGGCCCCGGCGCGCGGGCGGCTGCGCAGTCGGGCGCCGCGGCGCCGACGCAGCCCGTGCTGGCGCAGGGGGCGTGCGGGTACCTGGGCGCGTGGGCCGCGCCGCGCACGGGCTCCGCGGAGTACGCCAAGCTGCCCCGGTCGGACCCGGACCTGGCGCCCCACAGGGCCTCCGCGGCCTCGTGCAGGAATCAGGGGGGGAAAAACACACAGACAGAAGTAATCGTCGATCCCCAGGAAGATATAGGAAAACCTGGGAAGTGGGGGGGAAGACAGAAACCCAGAAAATATGGGAAAATATGGTGAATACTTTTTTTTGTGTGTATTTATTTGTGTGTCCTGGACCCCTTCAAGGAAGCTGGAGCCGGCGGGCAGCGAGGAGGACAGCAGCATGGAGGACAGCGAGGAGGCCGGGGCTGTGGAGCGCGTGATCTTGGGCACGCAGCGCGTGCTGAGGAGCACCAGCGCGCTCCCCACCAGGGCCGCGCTGGCCACCGTGGTGCTTGCGGAGGCGCACCCCGAGGCCCAGAAGGACTGCGTCCGGCTGTGCTTCTCGCGCCTCACGTGCTCGTGGTTCTGCAAGCTGCTCCTGCTCGTGGCCATCACCCAGGGGCTGCTGCTCTGGGGCCCGCTGAGCAACGTGTTCTGGATCCCCACGCACCCGAGCAGGGGCTGCGAGCAGAGCCTGGACGAAGGCGGCGGCCCAGAGCCCTTCATGCGGGGCAACGCTCACAGCCTGGCCGGTTGCCAGCAGCTCTGCGAGGCCGCGGAGAATTGTTCGGCAGTGGACTGGTTTAACCAGACTCGCTACTGCAACCTGTACGACAGGCCGTGCCTCATACCAGTGGCCGACTGGGACGGGGCCGCGTCCTATCAGGTCGCCGAAGATTGCACCCTGGACAACGGTTCTGTGGGCATCCTGATCGGAGGCGGCGTGTGCGATATCGACATCCAGAGGCCCACTTTTATATCCCTCGTTAAGGAGGGCGCACTGGGGCTTTTGTTCTCGCCCCTGAGCTGGTCGTTCTCGCTGGCGGTGGCCTTCCTGTACACGTGCGTCGCCTCCGCATGGTGCCGGCAGTGTGTAAAGCTGGGATGCTCAGACACAGAGCGGGAGGCGAGGGACACCTGCGCCGCCTCTTGCTGCAGGAGATTATGTTGCTGTGTCCAGAACCCATGTATTCACACGCGCTGCCGCGCACAGGTGCCGCCACACCGTGGGGGTGGCCAGGGGGATGGCTGGCACAGTGTGCTGGAGGGGCCCGCGGTCCTGGCTGCCGGGAGCACAGCTCCAGACTTCATGTGCACCGCATCGCCGCGGAAGGTAAAGGCCTTGGGGAATTGATCAACAACACAGTGCATGTCGGCCTCGACGTGGTGGTAGTGGGGAGGGTCGGAAGCCGGGCAAGGGCTGCCAAATCCGTGGCTGCGAAAATCGACCTCCAGGAAGCTGTCTTCGTCCTTCCGGGAAGAAGCCCGTCGACTGTTTCGCGTGCCGCGCCTCATTCCGGGAAGTTTGTTTTTTCCCTCCGGGAGGGCCGTGTTAGCAGCCCGGGTTCTAGCAGCCCTCGCCCAGCTCCCGAGAGGGGCTACTGAATGCTTCGCAGAGCGCGGAGGTGGTAAGAGGAGGTCGCACCCAACCGTGGCACAGCGCGGCAACAACCGCGCCTTGCAACGACTAGGGTGCCTGCTGCCCACCTCTCCCTCCTCCTCCTCCCTCCTCCTCCTCCTCCTCCTCCTCCTCGTCCTCCTCCTCCTCCTCCTCCTCCTCCTCCTCCTCCTCCTCCTCCTCCTCATTCCTTCCTTCTCCCAGCTCGGTCTCATGCTTCCGCCGACACTGCGATTTGAGCCACGGTGCCAGCTGATGCGTCACCGGTTGGTCTGTGCGGGGGGTGCGCCTCTGGGGACAAGATCACTCCGCGCCACGGCGCGGAAGCGGATCCAGGGCGCCGTCTTGACGGGGGCCTTCTTCGCCGGCGTCTCGTGGTATTGGGGCTGGCCGCCCATGCTGGGGCCGTGCTCCGACGAGCTCGGCGGCGGCTGGATCACCGACCAGCTGGGCGTCCCGCACGTGCGGCTGCCCTTCGCCGCGTGCCTGCCGCTGATGCCCCCCACGGAGTGGCTCGCCTGCGCCGCCTACGCGCTCCTGCTGCTGCTCGTGGCGTGCCCGTGCTGCCGCGCCGGCGCGGTGTCCTGCGCGGTGGCCCTGGGCTCCGCCCTCATGTCGGCCTGCGGCCTCGTGGCCTCCACGGCCTGCTCCTCCTGCGTCGGGCTGGCCAGCTCCTCCTTCCTCGGGCTGGCGGCGCTGCTCGGGGGCGGCGGCGCCGCGGCGGAGGCCGCCGCCGCCGCGGCGGCCGACCCGCTCGTCGTCGAGGCCGGGGCCACCGCCATGGACGCGGCGGCGGGCGCGGAGGCCACGGCCGTCGCCGACGGCATCGCCGCCGCGGAGGCCGCCGCGGAGGGCGCCGCGGCGGCGGAGGCGGCCGCCGCGGCCGAGGCGGCCGTGGCGGCCGAGGCCGTGACGGCCGCGGAGGCCGGCGGCCTGGCCTGCCTCTTCCTGTAGGGGAGGGGGACCCAGACCCCCGACGTCATGATTTTTTCACGGCGCGACCCCCAGGGGTCCAGACCCAGTCCCCGGGACCGGCTTCTCCTCCCGAGTCGTGTTCTGTGACGGCCCCGAGGCCCGGTATAGGGCCCTCCGAGGCCGAAAAT